>CAEFZY010069134.1:0-31779 GCA_903066815.1 Brachyrhaphis roseni
GGACGGGACGGGACGGGACGGGACGGGACGGGACGGGACGGGACGACCGACCGACCAAAGTATAAGGAGTTTGTGCGACGCCTGAATAAGACATCGAAGTTTCTTCTGAAGTCGACTGATACAGAAAAACTGCGCTGAATTGACTTAAAATATTTCTTTGTTTTCAACACAAGGCATATTTGTCTTGTGAATTACTAATTTATTTGATAACTCTGCACCAGTACAGGACATTTAAATTCACCAACAGCTTCACAATATTGGTCAAACTTGTAAAAATAACAACACAACTTTAATTTGTTGAGTCAGTGGAATTAGGAGTGTAATAACCAATGTCAAATAAATAATGAAGAAACTGACATGTAAAAATAAACTGCAACAAACCTTTCAAGTGGTTCAGAAAGTGTAATTTGGAATTCTTCATATAATGTAAAATAAATTGTAAAGCAAATATCGCTTAGATGGCACAAAGCAAGGAATTAGACCGATTAGATCAGCCATTTTGGATTGGGCACATCATCACAGATACCCAATATAGATTTGTTTCAATACTGGCACTGATACAGATATTAATACTGGTGCATCTCTAATCTCAAGAGTGTTAACACTTGTGATTTTCAATTACTTATTGAGAACAAGCTCATTCATGTGTCTTATCTCTTATTTAATGGAAATACCGGAATTGCAAAATTGTGATTTTTCAATATTGGCAGAATATCAAAAAAGTTCATTTGTAACAGAAAGTTTTGGTAAAACCACCTCATCCTACCACAAAAATGTTTTTTTTTAATCAAAAAACGTTAACCCTTTTTGAAATTGCTGTTTCCATTAAAGAAATTTATTTTCATTATTCCAATTTGCGCAACTTTGTGGTGAATGGAAACAGTTACTCACTTCAAGAGAAACAAAATGAGCTTTGAAAAACCCCATGCAGGATGTCACAACAACGTGTAATCTATTTCGCGGTTTGCGTGCCTCAGAGGGCCGGACTTAAAGACTAATATGAATATCTTTGGTTTGTTTCCACTCTCGGCAGAGCGTGCAGCGTTCAGAGGAAGGATGGAAGCACATCAAATGTTAATAATACATTTTCTGTGTGGTCTCATCCCTCTCATTTTGCTAAACAGTCATTTAAGTAATAACCAAGTCTGCATGGGGAGTCTGGTTGAGGCGAATGCTCAGTCTTCTTTCCAAAATAGTCCTATTTAAAGTAATTTTTCACCCAGTCGTAAACACCGATGTGAGAAAATCCACTTGAACAATACGGCAGGGTGGACACCCGATAACTGCCTGCTGGACTTTAGGGTGGAGTGCTGAGCAGAAATCAAGCTTCCTGTTGAGTACCCACCCTCTGCCCATTATACCCCAGTCAGTCATCACTGGTTCTCAGTAGGAAGCCATTTAATGTTTAGTCCAGTGTGGGTCAGAATGGCAACATTTAAATATGTTAGAAACTGATGTTATCTCAATTTCCACAAGAAAAGGAGAATTATTTACATTTACATGCACTTTACTTAAGTTTATTGAGCACAAGTGTTATTGTGCTTCTGTTTTGCTTCTGTTTTACAGTAATACACTATATCACAGTGGCTGTAGGACACAGTAAAAAAGGGGAATAAATAAAATTATTGATAGATAATCCAATTAACTACTTGCATAATATTTATGGATGGAACAATTGATCAGATTAATAGAAATGAACTAAGTTACTGATCGATTAATTATTAATTGGAGTATACAGATTCTAAAATATGCAATTTGCTGAAAAAATAACACATTCAAAGCCATAATTAACCCAAAACTGTACAAAAAAATATACATTTTGCATTTTAGATAAACAAAATCCTTCTTTGTTTATAAATCTGCTCAACCAAAAGCTCCTCAAGTTTGATAGTTTTAGGTTTATCTGGATCAAATTCTGTAAAATTCTCCTATTAAGCACATTTTTCTATCCAGTTGTTAATTGGTTAACTGAATAAATAGTCAACAGTTTAGCCCCACACTTTAATGTTAAATGAAACAGAAAATGGCTTAATTAAGTATTTATGGTATTAGCTGCAGATGTGTCCTTTGCTATGTGACATTAAGGTAATAAGATATTCACTGTCTTATTTTTAAAACGTTCTTGAATTATTTGTTTATTTTTTAAGTGGTTACATAAAAAATCTGCAGAATGTCATTTTTAAAAAAAATCCAATTAATCACTAGAAAAAATGATAGCATGATTGATTACTAAAATTATCAACTGCAGCCCTAATACTATTTATTACTAAATCAATGTCAAACTATTTTAAGCAATATTGAATCAAATCAATAACGAATCAAACTGTGACCAAAAGGAACTTTTTAATAAAGCAACCAGTTTTTATTTTTATTTTTTTATTTTTTTAATACAACACAAAACTTTGGTCATTTGAAATAAAAAAACTAAACAAACAAATGTTGAATATATGGTGAGTATATGTAAGTTGTTTTTTTAACATGTTTTCTCTGAATAAAGACAAATATCAGATGTGCAAGAATGTCTTCTGCCATCTTGTGTTGCCGTGGCAGCATCAACAAAAATGACTTAAAAGGATAAATAATGTCTCTGGATGTTATTGGAACATTACAGATAATCCTGAGCATCCTCTTCATCAAACTGCGATACAACAGAGTCTTCAGTCAGAGGTTTCTTCAGATTTGTTGTAATACAGACAGCTATAGGAGCTACAGCTCTTTGAAGGAACTTGGATAATATGAGTTAAAACATAAAATTTTCTTCTGCGGTTAAAGTATTACTGACATAAGTCAGAGGAAATTATCTGAAATTGTAAATATTTGATAATTCAGCATTTTAGCTGAAAAAATAGTTTGTTGACCCGAGTCAATAGAGACAGCCGGCCCTCTACGTATACAATCTGACATGTATACACAAAACAGCAGCTGCCATCACGTAGTTTGGAGTTGAGGCTCCAATGAACATCTATTTGTAGAATGGAGTCATGAAGACACGCAGAGATACGTCTCAGCTGGACACACACACACACACACACACTGGACTTGGACGTCATGATTAAACTCCAGCTTTCGTTAATAAATCCTTCGCTCTGCTGTAAAAAATTTGTCTGCTGCTTCTCCTCCGTTTGAGCGTCGAGCTTGTTTGTCTCGCTGGAGAGTATTTCCGGATCTGGCCTGGAGTTGTTTTGATGTTTTGCAAAGTGGTCGTTAATTTGTGGAGAAAATTGAGCACAACCACATAAAGAGCTGTCTATCTACCCAGATTTTAGGGTTTACTGGAATGCTGATGCTTAGTGCGTTGTGGGATTTAGAAGGATTAGAATATTTTATAATTGATCCAAATAGTTTCCCTGTTGGGTTTTAGACTTGTATTCAAGCTGAACCGGCTCTGACTCTGGAAATAAACAGCTCATAACTAAGCACATTAAGCACAGGGTTAAGTTGTTATTAGAGAGGTGAACTTGAAGTTGAAGTTTACAATTAAAACTGAACTAAATAGGTGCTGCTCAGTGAGGGCATTGCAGCCAAACAGGTCACATGTTGAACTGTTTCAAATATCCCTGGTGGTTGTGCAACAGCAATTTGTATGAATAATGAGAAAACAACCATATAAGGTTCAAATCCATTGGCTAAGCTTGTGAAATAAACACAATTCACACTAAAACTGCTTCTTTTATATTATCAGAAAGAGGTATTGTATGGGGGAAATTTTTTCTGCCATAATCCAAGAACACACATTTTCAGATTGAAAGCAGGATTTCATGTCTTTCTTCTCAAAACGTGTAATTCTTGTACTCAAAACTTCTCCTCTCTTTCAAATATTCACTGTGGTTTCTCAAACCTTCGATAGTAGCCACACAGGCGCACCCACTAGAAGGAAACAAACACACCCAGTAGAACACTTTCATTCTATTGGCTGAGTGGTTGCCAGGCGACAGTGCTCTATTGTTCCAAGTGAGCAGAGAATGATTCTCAAGCAAGCAGAGAGGTTTGCAAGCTTGGATTTGATCCAAGGAGAGACAAGTTTTGAGTGCGAGGAGAACTAGAAAATACACTAACCTTTTTAGGAACTTCTTACACCCTGCTGTGAATCTTATGACTTTACTGTAGCTAGCTTTGAGTCTTCTTCATTTAACACCGACTTCCACACTGAAGAGTGTTCTTGCCACAAAGAGTTTTCTCTTATATATGGTGCATTTAAACTGGATTTAGGACCAATGTCGACTGGTCTCTTGTCAACATGAAAAATCTACTATTTGAACACTATTTATTTATTTATTTTAAAAGTAACAGTAATACTTTATTTGATGGGATGTGCATAAGACTGACATGACACCTGTCACAAACACGAAAGAGTCTTTATGAATGTTTATGAATATTGTCATCATAAAATGTCATTCGATAAATAATTACACTTTTAGGTAATTTTATTTATATACCACATTTTCAGCAACAAGGCAATTCAAAGTGCTTTACATGAATTAGAAGGAAATACAAACAAAACAACAAAACCAAAAGAAAGACAAGAAGGTTAAGGTACATATTGGTTCCCTATGTTTAATAAGAACAAAAATAAGTAGTCCATAATTTATAAACTAGTAAGGGTTTCTCTGGATTCTTGTTCAATATAAAGCTAAATGTTGGTTCTCCATGTTTGATTTTTGTTCTGGGTCGTTAAGTAGATGTTACTTTCTAAGTTTGTTCTAGATTTGTAAACTAACAGGTGTTAGTTTACAAATCTAGTCACAAATTTAATCTCTATGTATAGTTCCAATATTTAAAGTATAAAGCTAAATGTTGGTCTAAAGTAATAAATACTCCATAGTTTATAAGCTAAATGTTGACTCTTTTAATCAACTTTTATGTATTTATGCATAAAAAATGTCATTATTTACCAAAAGACACTTCATGACAACAGACGTAAACATTCATAAAGACTCATTAATATTCATGACAGGTGTTATGTCATGTTTATGCCAGTGTCATGTCAGTCCTTCATAAGTGTTACCAAAGTTATTTAAAGTTTTCCGAATGGTGAGCTTGATTGACGTTATCCGGCTCGCACCCCGAAACATTTTCTGCAGTTTTGTGTTGCTCAACGATGTCAACCAGATGATAAAACAGTCGTAGTGATTAGTTTGGCCTGTTGGTCTTTTGTTAGTGTCTGACTTGTTTACCTCAAGCTCCAGCTGCTAAACACCAAAACTTGAATCAGTTGAGGAAACGGTTGAAAACTGAAACGAGGACACGTGTTTGTGTGCATCATTGTGACACAGTGACCTCTGTCTGCACAGGCGTCAGTCAGGGTGGGCTCTTTATTTCAGTATCCTGCCCAAGAATAGCCACCGAGTAACAGGAGGGGAGGCTGATAGTGTGTGTGTGTGAATAAGAGAGCAACAGGGGGAATGAGAGAACGAGGGAGTGTTGAGTCCATCAGTGACGGAGTCAGTGTGTTTGAGACAAGTAGAGAGAGAGGGAGAGAGATTTCCCAGCACAGTTTGATCGGCACCTCGGTTCTCCCTCCCGCTGTGTGGGTTACGGCTCCAACACTTCCAGCGATCACAGAGGATTTTATCCTGAGCACAAGGAGTTGACTCAATCTGCCGGAGATGAACGTGGAAATGAACGGCCGCGCCGTGCCACCTTCCATACCTGAGGATGGCGAAGCCCCGGACCACATCCGCCACGGAGAGATGAACGGCTATCACCAGAGGCTTCAGGCTGGGGATGGGGGAGAGGCTGAGCTCCCGGTGTCCAAGACTCAGAGGCGGAAGAGTGACGTCAAAGTCTATAAAGAGTTCTGTGACTTTTATGCTCGCTTGTAAGTACTGGTTGAAAATTGGCGTAGAAATTCAACAAATCTGGTGGTGAAAGTTGTATTTTAAACCACAAATGTGGATTAATATGAGAAGTAGTTAAACTTTCTTCTTGCTGATGAAAAAAGTCAATTGGTATTACATTAAATCCAACATTTTCATATATTTAGAAGGTAAAGAATGTAGAGGTCGTATTTGCCGTCACGTTATTAGCTGAAGTCTGATCTGACTGCAGTGTTACAGAATGTGAGGAATTCCTCCATGGAGCTGAAGCGGACAGTCTGATTAGCTCAAGCTGCTGTTTGTGCAGAGATATCTGTGAACGCTACAGGAGGGAACGCACAGGGAGGGCTATTTTCGTGCCAAGCAGGCGGGGAGTTGTACAAAATGGCATATGCCAGCTGGCATTCAAAATATGTGTGCTTGAGAGACAGCAGAGCTAAATATACATACTGTATTTCTAAGCTGTCTGAGTTTATCACCTGATGCAGGAAAGCATGGGCATTAGGTCACCTGCAGGATTAGGATCTCAGCTTTTTGAGGAGATAATTTAAAAAAAATTGTGAGGTAACTACCAACAGGTTCTGGTAATATTGCCAATTTTACTAGTAGTACAAATAGTAAAATTTTTACCTGGCTGCAGTAAAAAAAAAAAAAAAAACTACCATTACAAAGATGACTTAACTTAAAAATGAGTTAAGTTATAAAAATGTAAAATTTTATGGTAAGTCAACTTGATGTAGTAATGTAAAAACTTTAATAAAATTACTCTTAACTAATCATTTTTAGTTTGATATAATTGCTAAAGACAATTAAGGAAATAGCTTTTATTAAGTGTTTTGAACTTGACAGTTAAAGTTACTACAAGACAACTAGCATATTTTTTACAGCGTGCTGTTTATCTGTTATGATTCTGATTATAAAGTAGTCCAAGTTGGTTGCCCACATTATTATATTAGAAACCATAAGTACAGTTATTAAAGTTAATGCTATGTATATTGTTGACATTTCAGTTGCAATAAGGAAGTTTGCTGTGCTTAAAATGATTTTCTTTTCTCAATATTCTCATAAAATGTTCTTTTCTCACTATGCCATCTGTTTTTTAGAGTGCACCACTCCCTCCTACAGCAAAACATAATATTCCCCTACTGCTACTTAAAGAGTCTGTCACACAATAAACCCAAGACCTCATTAGAAATACAAACTACTGTGCTTTTAACAATATATATTTCTCACAAACTACTACAAAATGCATGGCATTGTAGAATTGGGTCATTTTGTGATGTAATGAGGGTAGCTCAAAATGTAAACAACCAATTATCTGCAGTTTTGGAAGAAGAAGTTACATCGAGTGATCCAGTGATTATATACAGTAATTGTGGGCAGTTGTGGATTTTTTTTAAGAGCGATATTTATTCTCTTTTAGGTTATGTTTGTTCTGACATCCTGAACAATCATAGATATCTAAAAAGAGGGAAAATAAATTACTTTTTGCACTTTTAGCAACATCACAACAGTACCTGAAATAAAAATTTATAATTTGCTGAGGTAGGCACGCTAACTAAAAGGTTAGTTGCGCTAACCCTAAAGCACTACTCATAAACTGTAATGGCACTAATGCTAAAGAACTACACCCACATTTAGTGGGAGCTAATGCTAAAGCGCTAACTTCAATTCAAATTATATCTGCCTTTGAAAGATTACATTTAATTTTAATTTACATATTATACTCTATTGTCTTTATGTTTATATCTTGTTGTTTTATTGTGTTGTGTATGTTTCGTCATTGAAAAAGTGTAAAAAAAGAGAGAATAGTGAGGAAACAGAACTGCTCCACATACTTCAAAATAAGAGCACGAATATCAACATCTAACTACCAGAATCATTTTTACAGTCAATAATCAACCTTTATTCAATTAAAACTTTACAAAACAGCAAAGGAAATCATCATTTTTACAGTCAATAATCAACCTTTATTCAATTAAAACTTTACAAAACAGCAAAGGAAATCAGAGACTTAGAATTTATCTGGAGAAATGAATTTAGGTGAAGCTATGTGCGCTAACAATTAGCGCTGTTATCAGCCCACTACTGACGATTTCTAACTGCTGAAGGTATTTGGTTTATACATTTTTTTGTACCCCTGGAAATACGTTTCAGCTGATATGTGAATCTGGAGGAGCAAATGTTCACCCATACTGTCTTCACAAAGCAGAAAAGCAGTAATTACAATTGGACAATGTGCTGACTTTACTGCTAATCAAAAGTTCAAAGCATAAAGAATGACATACTGACGCCATATGGGAATTCAGGCTGAACACGTTTTGCTTCAAGAAGATGCTTCTCTCATGCTTTTTCTTGCTGGCTTCATCTCTTTTTTGTTCCTCCTGTTGATACAGCATATTATTTATACAAATACATGAACCAAAAAAGAAAACACATGGATACGTTACAAAGCAAAGCTCTAAGCAGGCTTTTTACTTCCTGTTACCTTGTAAACTCTTTCCAGGTGCCAGTCTTTAGAGTTGTGAGAACATAACTCTTTGCTTTCTTTCTCTACCTCATGTGTGAATTTAATTTAGACTCATGAAAGCAGCTTTTGAGCAGATCCCAACAAAAATAAAGCCGAGAGATTGGATTAAATTTAATTAGAAGAGGCCTTTCTTTCCCAAGCTATATAAATGTGTTCAGTTTGGCGATGGGTGCTGTTAAAGGCAGATATGAGGGTGGAAATGCCTGAGGGATGTATCACTTCCTCACACAAATCCTTCGGACAGGGCAGGGCTGTCAGTGTGTTTGATATCAGTCCAAACGGGCCAGAAGAAAAATGTGTATGTGATAATCCCGCTGCAGACTGGACACATCTTGCCTCAATGTGGTATTTTTACAGAGCATGCCAGCTAAACACCTTTTTAATACAAGGTGTATGATATAATAAATACTTCATAAATATGTTTAGAGCATAACCCAAAAATGAGAACAAATGAATTGTGCTTTTGGACTTCTTTGAGATAAAGTCAGCATAACTAAGTAAAAATTACCAGATGGTTTCACTTTGTGATGATCCGCCGTGGTCTTGTGTGTTTATGAGTGTTGCCTTCATACACTGTGCTATTTTGACCTTTTAGAAAGCAGGAAAGCCAGGATTGTTCCTCCAATTCCCCTTTCTCTACGTTTTTCATATCAACATCTCTCCCTGCTTCATATTTCTACATGCAGCTTATCGGTATTAAACTGCAGAGCAGGGACATCTATCTGGATTTTATATTCTTATTACAAGCATTCAAGTATTTAGATTTAATGTCACCATTATCAAAGGTCATCTCTTGTTTTTTTAATGAAAGTCCTTATAAGAAATGAGGTTTTACAGCCCTATGTGCTCATGATTGACATTGCCATTGCAAAATTTCCTAATATTATGCAGCTTTAATCAAAACAACTACTTGGGCAACCACATTAGCATTAAAGAGCTGTGAGAAAGCACAAAGGCAGTGCAAATAAATTATATTGCACAATTTCTATTGTTGATGTTAAGATAATTAGTAACTGTTATGATGTTATTATCAGATGTTTTTTAAAAACAGCTTTTATTGCCTGATGGACTCCAGTCAGAAACTCTAACAGTTATGATTTTACATCAATGGTAAGGTGGCGATAGGTTTGTCATTAAATGCGATAAAATCCAAAAGAAGAAGATGAGCATGGCTAAAGCAGTGCCAGGCTAAAGTTTTTCCAAAACAGTTGCAGCTTCAGTTTTCTTTTACATTCTATACAATTTCCTCTCAGTCTTTAACTCAGCACACATTTTCACATTTTAAAGTAAACAGAGCCAAAACAAATGGAGGCAAATGCAAAACAAATAAACAAAAAAACACACACCTGTGCTTTCGAAACCTTTTTTTCTTTCATGAGATAAAATAAAAATGTTGCATCTGGATGGGAGAGACAAACTCAGAAAAAACCCCTCCTATCTGGGTTAGCATTTACATCTCAAAGATTTCTCAGAACGATGAACCATATTGCTAACATTTTGTTTTTGTAATAGAGTTGACATTCAGTGTTGTTACACAACTAGTGTCATGAATTATATTACAGGCATAGAGTCTGAGTCCATGTTAGCTAAAAACATAAGCGTATTGTGTAGTGATATTGTGATAGTAAATTCAAAGCCATGTAAACAAAAATCTTAAATGAACAACGATCATCAAGAGTTATTTTTATATTTCTATTTTTAATTATTTATTTCAAACAGGTTTTTACAAAACAAAAGAACAAGCAACCAGTATGTCTGGTTGTTCATACATTCGCAAGAACAAAATGAACAAAATGCATATACCAGGACTTGATCTGGTTTCCTTACTTATTTAATTCTAGTTTAACATTCTACTTCATCCACATGTGTTTGTTTTATTACAGACTGAAAAGACTCATAACTTCACCTCATAAGAGTTCATACTTGTTGGGATTGTTTCTTTTTCATCAGATTTTGAGATTTTTATGTCTAAATATTACACCCATCCCTGTTGATATATTACCGAACATATTTTACTGTGATAAAAATATTTTATCTGATCAACATTAATCCTCCACATGTTGTTTCTTCCCTGTCATGTAATCTTAAATCCAATTTAAAAGCCAATGTTTGTCCTCATACCTTAGATTTGATTAGCAGCAGCTTCTTGCTGTGCCAAAAGGACAACATGCAGGTTTTACTCCTCGCTGAGCCTCCCAGAACCAGAACCAAAATAAACCTGGAAACTCTTACATCACATGTTCCCTCTCTGCTGTCTCTCTCAGTTTAATCTTCCAGCTGTTATCATGCTGTGGGAAATGTGGCAACAACTTTTTAAACATTGTTTTATGTGTCCTGGCGTGACCCAAGTTATTGTCCTTTCCAAACTTTGTTTACGCCTGGGTTAAATCAACTTACACCGAACCTATAAACCAGGATAAATCATTCATTTTTATTTAAATTATGCCCTTTTTGCATGATGTCAGTGAATTTTGCCCTGATTTTCTTTTTTTCATGTTTGTCTTCAGCAACATGGCCAACGCCCTGGCCAACGCCATGTGTGAACGGTGCAAGAGCCGCTTCGCGCCGGCGGAAAAGATAGTGAACAGCAACGGGGAGCTTTACCATGAGCAGTGCTTCGTCTGTGCGCAGTGTTTCCAGCAGTTCCCAGAGGGACTCTTCTATGAGGTAACTTTACATGCCCTGATAAATTAATAAAAACATGCATGAGGCAATAACTCTTAGATGTAAGCTCTCCCTGAGCAGCAGATGCTGTGTAGCACACTTCCTATCTGCTCTGCATGTGTGTTTTTATTGAGCTGTAAAATTAAATAGATTTATGTTTTTGCCTTTTTTGTCACACTTAAATGTTTCAGATCATCCAACAAACTTTAATATCAGACAAAAGTAAATACAAAAAGCGGTTTCTGAATAATTTCATTTAAAAGTGACCTATTATTCAGCCTTGAACATGTTACAGTAGGTCTATGGTGTAAACAAAACATGTTACATTTTACACTCGTTTAGACAACGTTTACACTGCAACAGATGTGCAATTATACAACTGTACATATTTGAAAAGCAGAAGTGGGGCCTCCTGGACAACCAAGAAGAATGCAGCAAGTGGTTTCTGGATGGTAAAATCAACAATCAAACACTTTACCCTTTCCAGCAGCCGTTGTAGAGCAGAATCAGCCGACCAAATGTTCTTGGGTTGCTAGGTAACAGGCTGGGCTTCGCTCAGGTTGCTAGGTAACGGGTAGTGGGTGCTGATTTGTGATGTTACATTCTAAACGTTTTTGAAACAGCTCATTTTCCAGACACAAAAAAAAACATTAACTTATTGCCAATTAACGACTGTGTGTTTTTTAAGCACTTAGGTTGTTTTTAGAAGCAGTAGAAACCCAAATGGATGTATAAAAATAAGCAAAATGTTCATTTTGCATGATTGATCCCCTTTAAGGTAAAGAAAGTCATGTGAAAAAAAATTTATTTTACATTAAACGCAATGACTGGACCAGTTTTCTTCCATATTGAAGGATTTTTAAGCATTCATAAACTCTGCAAAGTCACTCTTCATAAACTGAAAAAAATGTGGTTAATCACAGCTAATCACAAAATGTGAAATGTGAAATACCCCTTTTTCCTTAATCAATGAAATAATCATTATGAAACTGCTTTTTGTGTTTGTGTAGGTTATCATTGGCTACTATTGAAATATTTTTAGATTGTTTTAATTACAATGTGTAATATGAAGGAGTATTAATGCCTGGTTAAGAGAAAAAAAATTAACTATTCAAATAAAGTCATATTACATGAAAAAAGTCAGAATATAACAAGAATAAAGTAATTCCCCAGTAAGTCAAAAACAATACAAGCATAAACTCAGAATATTACCAGAATAAAGTCACAAAAATACAAGAAAAAGAGTTGTAGTAATACAAGAATAAAGCCAGAATAATATGAGAGTAAAGTTACAATATTACCAGAATAAAGTAGTAATAAAGCAAAAAAAAGAAAGTTGTATGACAAAGTGGAAATAATACCAGAATAAACTCATAATACTGCCAGAATAAAATTTTAATACTTTGAAGTGGTAATTTTACAACAAAATAAATTATAAATAATAATAAATTCGAATAATTATAATAAACTGAAATGAGGAATGTTGACCATATTTTGAGTTTAATGAAAACTTTGCTTTCATTAAAACTACTTATTTCTAGTAATTTGACAACTTTCTCTGGTATTATTGTTACTTTACTGTCATAATATTGTTGCTTTACTCTTGTAATTTAAAAAAATCATGATAATATGTGCAGTTAGTATAAAACAACATGTAGAAAACTCTTTGGCACACAAATGTTCTGCAGCAAATATAAACCAATGCTTAGTTTTCACCTGATAGGCTGAGAAGTAAACCAAGGTGACCACAACCTTTAAACAGTGTTGAATTATTAAAAGCTGCTTTTCCAAGAAACTATTTCTGCACAGATGTTGAAACAAGGCCAGATGTTTCTCAGAATCCCCGACCAACACAAGGCCTCTAATGTGAACCACACAACCTGATCAATAATCAATACACATCAAAGACAAGGAGATCAGTTTTTCCTTCCCTTACTGTTCATGTTGCTATAAGTACACAGAGATAAAATGACATCCAGGAAACATCCACAGCTGCAGTTAATCTAATGACAAAGATCAAACCAATCATTTCCTTCTTCATGTTCAGATGTTTTGCTGTGAAATTATTCACTTTTTCTCTGTAATTATCTCCACTATTTGTATTTTATATCACTATTTTGTGATTAAATATCGCTTAAACCCCATGTATATTCAACATTATCTATATCCATTTCTGACTACATATTTGCATGCCATCATGCGCAAACATTAATAACTTTTAACATGTTAAAATGCACATATATAAATATATATGTTAAAAATATTTAATGTAACCATTTTGTTGCCTGATTAAAATGCACTTCAGCACTTTATGCTGGAGTTAAAGTGAGAAACTTTTGAATTACAACACCAGTAACATATTTGTTTTGACAGTTTGAAGGCAGGAAGTACTGCGAACATGACTTCCAGATGCTGTTCGCTCCTTGTTGCCATCAGTGTGGTGAGCAAAAACCTTTCTTCTTGTTCAGAACCAAATAAGAACGGACCTGGATTTTAAGAGCCAAATGGCTTCATTGCTGTTGTTTCCTTAAACGTTTGTTCTCCTATCAGGTGAGTTCATCATTGGCCGTGTGATCAAGGCGATGAACAACAGCTGGCACCCCGAGTGTTTCTGCTGTGACCTTTGCCAGGCCGTTCTCGCAGATGTTGGATTTGTTAAAAACGCCGGACGGTCAGTGTTAGTTCAGTCATTAACTCTCATATTTAATGTATATTTAGCTTGGTGGGTGCGAATGTTCCAATAAAAATACCTCTGTATTTAAACCTAACCCTTATAACACAATCATTTTTAAAAAATCAGAAAAGCTATAATTCTTTCTACTGTTGCTAAACTAATGATTATTGATATTTACATTTTGATTCATATGAAGAGCAAGAGAATAAAGGTGTTGAAAATCAGTCATGTACTCAGTTCAGTAAGTAATTGATTTAATCAGTTTATTTTAATTGATGTAAAGTTAGCGCTCATGTTACGTCACACTTCCGTGAACTTTGTCTTGGCTGGCAGTTGCCATGGAGTTGCTATGACAACAATAAACTAGCCACAAACCTAGTGCTAGCTTTCGCCTCGTTCCTAACTTATACAAATAATATAAGTACATGACAACTATTACTCGAACACGATTTGTGAGTACTCCACCTCTGTGTAATACCAAGATAAATATCAGTGATATTTACTGTAGTACTTACTGCCGAACTAGCTAAATTAGCTTAGCTAATGTAGCTTTTAGCTGCTAGCTAACACCTACGTGTAGCCTACTTCTATGTTACTATTTTATGCATTCTGTGCCTGTCACCAGAACCTTGTTATTCACACGAAGACTTCGTAAGTCCTTTACAAATCCGTTTAAACATTGTTTGTATGTGTTCATGAACTCATCCATGGTCAGAAAAGCTATAACGAAGTAGTTAACTAGATCGGCAGCTTCTCCACCTCGTCTGATATATTTTCCTTCTCTGTCTAATACGGGTCAATACCGAAAGCAACGATTTTGTTCATGTATCTTTCTCTTGCACATTAATCAAAAGTGTCCATATATTTTCTTTTTGTTGGTCTCGAAGCTATGGGTCCACTGTGCATTGCGCATGCGTGTGGGAACTATGCATAGTTTGGCTATTAACTGTATAACACATTGGTGTAAGAAGTTGTTACTTTATTACTGGTTTGTATCCAGTATTGACTATTCTGCTTGAAATGGCCCCTGACTTTCATCTGATATCGCTCTGTAAGTCAAATAACCTTTGGAAATTAAAGTTTTCAACCTTATTGATCCCACAGGATGAATAAGAAACTAAGGAGACTTAGTTTCTAATCAAAATCGCCCCTCTGTTTTTCTTCTGTCTTTGTAGGCATCTGTGTCGCCCCTGTCACAACAAGGAGAAAGCCCGTGGACTGGGAAAATATGTCTGTCAGAAGTGTCACGCCATCATTGACGAGCAGCCGCTGCTTTTCAAGAACGACCCCTATCACCCAGATCACTTCAACTGCAACAACTGCGGGTAAACACACAGTCACAAGCAAAAATAAGTGAGGGCTGCACGATGCAAAAGACAATTAATGTGGATTTTATTGAAAATTCTCATGCATGCAGGCACATTTTAGAGGATATTAACCAAGATTTTAGGGTTAGTGTCATAAATCTTTGCTTCGTTTTAAGAAATATATTTTGAAAAAAAGCTCAATTGTTTGACTAAAACCCCTATACTGCCATCTGGTGGAAAGGTTAGGCAACTGTCTTTGTAGGCATAAATAATGTGCACCCAAGTACCAGAAAATAGTTGAAAATCTTGGTATATATTCTACTTCTTTGAAGATAAGTGTGACTATTCCTTACTATTTATGTGAATAATTTTTTTCCGTAATAGAAATTGCATTACTATGTCAGTTCAGCTGAGGTTTAATACCATTAAACCTCCTGATTACAACAGATCTCGTTGTAATCTGTGGATGACAATGACAAATAAATCTTATCTTATCTTATCTTGTTTGAAATCTCTGCAGTAAGGAGCTGACAGCGGATGCTAGGGAGCTGAAAGGCGAGCTCTACTGTCTGCCCTGCCATGACAAGATGGGCGTCCCAATCTGCGGGGCCTGCAGGAGACCCATCGAGGGCCGCGTGGTCAACGCCATGGGCAAGCAGTGGCACGTCGAGGTGCGATTTTTAAAAAAATGATTCCACCTAAAAATTCAACAGGTAGCAAATAGGGATGAAAATTATTATTAACAAGTTAATCTAAAGATGACTGGTCTTATCAGTCGACTTACGATTAATTGATAAGCATCAATTTTGTCTTGTATGAAAAGAGCTGTTCGTCTTTCCATAACCTGAAGGGTTTCAGTTTTCATAATATACTGAGTTTGAAGAGGAAAACATTAAATTTTAACATTATTTTGTGTCAGATGTATTAAATAGTGACTAACTAAACAGAAAATTGTCGCTCTCTCACATTATTAAACTTAGACATATTTATAAAATACAACAAAACACTAATCTCTTAAGTTGCTGAAAGGAAAAATAAGATAAAAAAGAATAAAGTATGAACAGATGTTCATACAGAAGTACAATTTGTGGTTCCTCTTGAAGGAAAGTTAAAACTTCGCTTCATGAATGAAATTTCTGAAAAGTTAAACACTTTCTACTTTAAAAGCTGTGGAAATGTCCACCTTTTTTCTAGAAAGTATGTGGACTTAATGTAAAATTTTCTGAGTTTTTGTTGAAATTTATTCCTCTTTCTTTTGTTTCTATCTACAATGGCCCTAATGTGCCGTCTTTGCTCCGCCATGCAGCTGAATTTATTTTATTAAAATGAAACTTAAAGAGCTTGTCATGTGTTTATACTTCAAAACTAAACTGCAAAAGTTGCATTTTGCATCCCAAACCAGACTGTTTCTCTTTCCTGTTCTGGAATAGCTGCCATCTTTAATTCCAACTGATCATTAATATAATTACGTTTAAGGTTTAAGAATGACCACTGGCGCCCTCTGTTGGATGGCGGCCAAACTACAACATTAAAAGAAAGTCTGAGCGAACGCTTTTAGTTCATCAAATGGAAGTAATTTTAATCTAATAAACTATTAATCGACAATTAATTATAAGTTGATCAATCGTTTTGCATCCCTGGTTGTAACATAGAAGTTGGAGAATCATTCACATTGTACTACCCAGTCAATACTTATAAACAAACAGATTTATGTCTGGAGGCTGTAAGCGTCATGAAAAATTAATCAGCTTAATTCTTTTTCCCAGTTTTTCACATTGACAGTCCGTTTCTCTGTTTTCTTCAATGTTTAGCATCATGTGTGTACTGTCTGTGAGCGCCCGTTTCAGGGCCACCCATTTTACGAACGAGGCGGCCGTGCCTATTGTGAGAAACACTTTGACATGGTGAGGGAGGGCTGTGCACCTATTTGAGTGTTGAATGCTGCCCGTCTCCCTGCCTGACTGAAATTAACCAGCCTCCATGCAGAGTTTACTGTAGATAGAATAGAATGGTACTTTATTTATCCCACAGTGGGGAAATTTACTTGTTACAACCATCGCAGTAAAAAAATATGTCCCAGTAAATATCAAAATGTCTAAAATAAATATAAACAACTGTATGTTAATAAAGTACTTACAGATAAATTAAAATTAAAATTAAATTGAAACCTGAAATTCTGTGTGATTTTTAAATGCAAAATAAACAAATACAGAATATGTTCTTTTGTATTTCCATTGCACAACTTTATAGAGCTCACATGCAGTGACATAAAGGTCACGTGTGATTTATTGCACTTTTATATATTAGCAAAACATACTGGTCCATATTTGTTATAAAAAATAAAAAGCTGACTAATATTGTCTACTTTTTATAACTTTGCCACTTTTTAAAGATTTAATTGGAGGTTTATTGTAGAGGGATAATCCATTGGCGAATAAGTCACTAAGGAAAAAAATGCTTTATACCAAAGTATTGCTCACAGAGATAAATTGTACAACTTTAAAACTGTTATGGGTCTTAACCAAAACTGTAAATCAAAACTAATATGGAGAACGTTTCAAATAAAGCAAATGTAGATTGAAATACCTTATACAAAATAGATTTTTAATTTATTTGTTGCTTGTGTTGTTTTTATTTTACTATTTTCCTAGGTACTGTTAAGTTCTTTTTTTTTGTAGTTTATTTATTTACAATTTATTGTTCAGCAGAATATTTTAAAACGTAGGTGATTTTCCCATTTTGAAAGAACCATTTACAACTTCTATTTTTAATATTTCTCCAGTCCCTGTGCGGATGCATCAGCAGCACATCTGGAATGAACTTTGTTGTTTTTTGGCCTCATAGTGTAACATATTAATAATGTACTGATGAGTGTGATGATGTCACTGACTTACTTATGCACTAATCATGTGTGCTGGGCCTTGGGTTGTGCTTGCAGCATTTTGTGTGTGCTAAGTGTGAGAAACCCTTCCTGGGTCACCGTCACTACGAGCGCAAGGGCCTGGCCTACTGTGAGACCCACTACAACCAGGTAACAACCAGATAACAAACACAAACAACCAGATAACAAACACAAACAACCAGATAACAAACACAAACAACCAGGTAACAAACACTATAACCAGGTCAAATTAAACCCATGGTAAGAACTGAGAACTTTTTCAACTGAAAAAGTGAATTTTTAACATGTGGGTGTTTTTGGGATACAATCATCAATTTTTCTAAACCATAGCTTTCTAAAATAATCATAAGAATTAAAAGATTAATTTTAATTAATCTGTAATTAAAAGTAATCTGATTCTGCCATTTTATCATCAATAATTGAAGTTTAATGTTTCTGTAATTCCTTGCATTTATTCTTTCAGATGCATTGTAATCCAGCACCCTTTTTGTTTTTAAGTTTTATGAAAACAGCATGTTGGGTGAGCCATGACAAAATAAAAAAACATTTTGCTACGTTGCTGATCTTCTGTTTCTGCCTCTTAGCTGTTTGGAGACGTTTGCTATCACTGCAATCGTGTCATCGAGGGAGACGGTGAGGAAATTCTCTTTAACACTGTTATTCTGAATCGATGTACTTGATCAAATTAGTTGTAGTTTGTCCAGTAAATCGGAATAATGTGTTTATAATCTGCTCTCTGTGATTGTTTGTTTCCAGTGGTGTCTGCCCTCAACAAGGCCTGGTGTGTCAACTGCTTCGCCTGCTCTACCTGCAACACCAAGCTCACTCTCAAGTGAGTTACACGTTTTATCGACACACAAACAGTTCTTTATTTAGAGGTTTATAAAGCTGTTAATGACTGATTAATGATCAGAAGAGGAAATAAACCGCATCTCAATAAATTTAAATTATCAACAAATTGATTCATTTTTTTCTGCTTCAAAAAGTGACACCCTTATGTGTCATTGCACACAAATGATACATTTCTAGCAGGGTTGAAACAATTAATTGTATTAATCGTGATAAATCAATTATTGAAATAGTCATCAACTAATTTATCAATTGATTAATCATTAACTGGAGGACAGAGATTCAAAAACAAGCTAAAAGAACAACCTATTCAGAGGAGCAATTAAGCCAAACTTGTGAAAAATATATATATACAGTTTGCATTTAAAATTAAACAAAAAAACCTTAAGGTGGCAATTTTTATTTTAAAAATATTTAGATTTTTTTAAATACAATATCAAATTTGTCTAAGAAACTAAACATTTAGTATTCCACTATAAACCATGATCACCAAAATTTAACAGAAATAAATCCTTATAATGTTTAAATGCTGCATAAGTAATCTATATAATTTTCACTCATTTGAGGGAATTTATTATTAATGACATTTCTTCTAAGTTATTCAGATTCACCTATGTTAACAATAATCTTCACCATATTTCTGTACATTTATGACTAAGTTTTATTTATTTGTAGCAATAAATGAAGAATGAACTTTCAAACCAGTATTATTGTTTATTTAATTTGACTTTGGAGCACTGTTTTCAATCCTGATATCATTCTTCCTGGTTGTATTTGTACCTTTATGACATTAATATAAATATAAGTTTTTGATTTACGCCAGAGGTTTTCTTCTTTGCATGCTCTTCAGTCTTGCCTCTGAGACTTATTTTGCTGCTTTCAATCATTATTTTCAGTCTTATCTTTCCTGATTTATAATCTGTCTCTTGTCTTTTCTTCCATCTCTCCTGTTGCTTATTTCTCTTTGTCCTCTCTGCTGTCTCCAAACACTTCTTTTTCCTCCTGAACTGCTTTCTCTGCTGTTCATCTCTCCATCGTCCCTGCTCTGTCAGAGATAAGTTTGTTGAGGTGGATCTGAAGCCTGTGTGCAAACACTGCTTCGAAAGACTTCCAGACGACTTGAGACGTCGGCTGGCTAAGCGTGAACGTGACTCAAAAGAGAAGAAGAAGAAACTGCTGATACCCATGTGCCTTTGATACTCCCTTCTCTCTGTCCCCCTTGCAGCTGTTCCTCCTTTGGTCAGTTTTGATCTTCCTTCAGTTTTCTGCTTTTTCGGCAATATTTAACCCTAAAACCTCTCTAACACTCATTGAAGCAGAGATTTGGCTTAGTTGAGTGATGTAATACTGAAATGTTTTTCCCGCTCGTGACCGCCTCTAAGCAGGAAATGAAGATCAGCATTTGGACCAGAACTTGCTGTGCAAACAGCAGAATCAGAATCAGTCGCAGGCTGAAGGATCGCTTTGTTTCCTGGTTCCCCCCGGTCTGTCTGGTGTTAGGAGTAAATCCGTAATCACATCCGGCAGCTTTCTGCCATCAACTGAGCAAATCTAAAGCTTCCTCTTGTTGCTATGTGTGACCCAGTCCTGATAACGTAAATACTGTAGAAACGGCTGAGTGAAAACAAAAGCTGGAAAAAATTTATCCAAGTGCCTGAAAACCACCCAACCGTTTTTTTTGACAAGTTATTGGCTTTTAGTTTCTAGAAAATTAATTGTTTCAAAAATCCTGCTGTTTGTTAAATCACATTCCATTGGCACAGCGCCGTTACCCAGCAACCCCAAACCAGCCCAACCCATCACCTAGCAACCCCAGACCAGCCCAGCCCGTCACCTAGCAACCCGAGCAGAACTCTAGTACATTTGGCAGTTGGTTCTGTCTGAAACGAGCTCAAAATAGGCAGAACTTTTCAGACTAAAATATCTTTATTATTCATTATTTTGTTCAAAAGATGTAATGAACATGTTTTGTGAAGCTCATAAACCGATCCTAACCCGTTAAAGGAAGCTTAATATCACCTTTGGGAAAAGGAGGAGAACGACTTTGAGGAAGCAATGAAGACTGCTAATCTTGAAACACAAAATGTTACCATGTATTTTTGGTCTAGTTGCTAGTGAAAATATCTTAGCACACCTGAAATAAGACTAAACTTTTCAGTAACATAAAGGAGCTGGCTTTAAGTGAACAATTTCTTAATATTGAGTAGATTGGCAGATTATTTCACTTATTACATGGAAAAATTTTACTTTTTCATCAATATTAAGGAATTTTGACTTACACAAGCTCCTGAAAAGTTACTTGTAAGTTAGTTTTGTCTTAGATTTAGTTTTTTTGTAGTGTATGTTCTGTAGGTGCTAGAGCTAGGCGATGTAGCTTAAAAATAAAATCTATTTTTTTCCGACGCGATCCAATATCTGGTTTTAAATAAATTTTTTCCTACCTTTCTTTACTAAAAAAAAATTATAAATGACAGAAAATATTTACGAGGAAAAACGTCTTGATGTTACAAGAAAAAAATAGTTTTAATGAAAAGATTTAATTATCATTTATTAATTCTTTACAATCATTCCATTGCTTTCAAAAAGATTTACTGAATGTGCCAAAAAAGCAGCCAAAAACCAGCAATGTTTTTGTACCACTAGATGCTTTATTGCTACAGGACTACAACTGGTTATGTTTTCACCCCGCAGGAACAAGTTTGTGGAGTTTGACATGAAGCCGGTGTGTAAGAAGTGCTACGAGAAGTTCCCGTTGGAGCTGAAAAAGCGGCTGAAGAAGCTGTCCGAAGCTGCTGCACGGAAGTGAACCGACGGTTAAGCAGCTGAAGGAGATGAAACCCTGAGGTGGTCGACCCCTTGACCCCCTCACCTGTAGCCCCACACCTGCAAAGTGCCTTGATTTCATCCTCCTTAAACTGGTCAAGTGTCTTTTTGCATAAATTTTGTCTTTATACATTCGCTTGTTTCACTGCGATTTACATTATATGTTCTATATTTAATAAACTATAAGAGACGTGGAAATAAGACTGAAAAACTGTTCTGGCAGGTTGTTTAAAGCCAAAATTGCCTCCTATTATAATAATAATAATACATAAACTTAAAACAAGCTAAAGAAATATGTTTTATTAAATGTCTACACACAACACAATAAACTGTTACAGGCGTTTTACTAAACTAAATGTAACTAAATGTGTATTAAGTTTGAAAGGTAAAATGACAGTGTAATGAGAATTTGTGCTCCAGATAATGATTTTGTCTAACATGCATCTGGATTGAACGCAGTATTTTAGGTGACTCGTTACAGTATTAATTTCAATTTTAACATGTCAACAGCTTTTAGATTTATACTCACGGAGAAATAATAACAGTTGTTTTCGTCGAAAAAAGTAAGAAGTATTTAATTATTAATTTCTGAATTAATAAGAAATGTATAAATAGTTGGTTAACATGTTATCAAGCATTTCTTAATATTAATTATTCCTGGTTATTAAGTCATATATAACGGACATTCAATTGCCTAATTGTTATTCGGCAATTATAATGCTTTGTTGCTGAAAAGTGCGATACAAATGAACTTGATGAAAAATAATATCACAAATATTATAGTAATGAAATAAATCCCAATTTTTTACCCACTCTTAATTAGTCGATACATAATATAAATGCTAAAGCAGAAACCTGTGACTGTTCAGTCCACTCCAACATCTGAACCTCCGCTTGTAAAAATCAGGTCTGTTGAAAACAAGTGCTGAGCACGAGGTGCCACTGTGACAGGACTTAAGTTGCAGCAACTGCTGCCACATGTGTCTGCATGTGCGTGTTACAACTTGTGACATGTGCAGAGACCGGATGTGAGAGTCATGTTCGATGTTAAGAGCGTTTGCCTGTAAATCCAGTGAATGAAAGCGATCCTCTTAACTGCTTCCTCAGCTCAGACTTGCTTTGCAAAACAAAGCAGCAGCCCTCTGTTTCAAAATAGTTATTTATTCGCCTTATTTTACCTTGCAATGCTTTGCTCTTCGTATTTTGATTCACTGGTAAAAAATAAAACATTCCACAGTTGTATTATGCAGAGGCACCCAATGGACTGGTTGTTGCTAGGCAGAACTTCAGCAGCACTATAAATACTCCAGGGTGTAGTTTTATTGCCATGTTACGCCATGTGTCAACTAGATTATGTTTTATGGAAAGACGTCTGTGTCGTACTGTATTTTTCCTCTGAAGACACACCAAAGTGCATGCTTTATGTTTTCCTTTACTGCTGCTTAAAGTCCTTTACTGGCACAATAAACACAATTTGCCCAAGCTTGAAATCCGTGTGGACTGGTGTTTTCTAGTTAAGAGCGTCACATAATTTTTTAATTAGAATTATGGATTTATGGTGCACAGAAATGTGGCTGATGTACTTGAAACCTTTTATAAAGAAAAGATGCTTTCTTAAAAAGTAAAGTTTCTGACGGAAATCATTTAAAAGGTAATTTCTAAGCAGATTTGTTTCTTTAAGTTAGATTTTAAATTATGTAGCTGGTAACATCAATGCTTCTAGAAACTATCTTGGTTTTACTCAATGTTAGTCCTGCATTTGAAATAGCTGATCGTATTATAAATACACTGGGAATGTGCTAAAGACAGAGACAACTGTGTTATTTGTTAATTGTAAATCTGGGCAAATGAAATTCTGTCATGGTGTTCCTCTGGGAGCCATACTTGGACCACTTTTTATGTCAAAATGTAGAACACCACATCTATGATGATGACACTCATCTATGAAGAAAAAAAATCTTCTTCCAGTGGAAATGAATGAAATATTTATTACATTTAATTTCCCTTTGGGATCAACTAAAATTGAATTTCAATAAACCAAACTTTTTCCCTTTAACTTCAAAGTAAATACGACCACATCCATCCACTGACTTTCACACAACAGCAGACTTTTATAAGATAAGATAAGATAAATCTTTATTGTCATTGTCACAAGAACAACGAAATTTGAGAAAATGCCATCAGTCGGTACAAAAAAGATAACTCTCAGAATTTACACACAGTGTAAGAAGTAAATAACAAGATAGCTGATATCATTCACGATGATTAATGGTTGTTTCTGATTGCATTTAGTTTTGTTATTGCTGCTTTTTATTCATTTATAAAACTAAATAAAGCAAGTATTTTCAATCTTATTGCTGTATGGACACAATTTTATTAAATCAAGCCCAAATTTGCAAGATGAAAGCATGTGTTTAGTTTTGATTTATCCATCTCTTTCTAACAAAATAGACTGACTTTTTTATTTGCTAAATCAAATATATTGCATGTTTATTTTACTGTGGTACAAATAAATAAAAATCCTGTAGAATTTTGTGATTTTATTCTTTTGTCCATATACTGTATAAGAAGATGCAGGCGTATTTACATATTAGAATGGCACAAAGTCCAGACCTAAATATATTTCAAGACAAGAATTGCAAAAATTACCAAAAAAAAAATTTCAGAGAGCCTGAATGCATAATTATGCTAGATATGAACTTTTAATATTAATACAATTTATGAACATAAAGCAGCAAAAGTCTCAACAAGGAACTCATGAAGACTGGATAAAACTTTTTAAAAGTAGGAAAAGAAACATTAAACAAATACATGTTTAATGTTTCTGACTCTTTGATTCCTTCTCTTTTTAAAAAACCCCCAGAAACACTCATAAATTTAGTGCAGGTTATTGAAATGTCTATTTACTTTATGTTTGGACTTCTGCAATCTCAAGCCTCTTTTAAAATACAGTGCGTCAGCGTGCGTCAGAGAATACTCCGCTCTGATTGGTCGGAAAGTCTGTTTCAAGTTTGCGCATGACAACGTAACGCGCTCTGCCATTTGACTGCGCATTATCACTATGGGGAGTTAACGTGATGTTAATGTCAGTGTTTCTTTTACATTTCGTGAACTCTTCTAGCCTGTGAACTGTGGTTAGGTTAGCTCTTGTAGAAGTCTCTGACATTTTAAGCCATGAGGCGGAGTAAGGCTGAAGTGGACCGCTACGTTTCCTCCGTACAGAGTTCCTCTCCTTCACTCAAAGAGGTAAGATAGTACCAGCGGCTAAGCATGTTAGCCTGCTCCCGCCGCTAGGTCTGAGCCGCATGTGACATTCAGTCGGCGTTTAGCTTCAAACTTGGCTGTATTTTATCCAAACACAGCTTGGAGTTTTGTCTACGCGATCTTGTCACCAGTTTGAGTTTATGTTAGTTGTCGGTTGAACCTCTGTTAGCCGTCTCTGGCTAGCGGCACATGCTATCAACCGGCTTTATGGCGAAGAAGTTAGCTTCAGAAACGTAGCATCTGATTCGACACTCAAGTAAGTAGCTAGTTTTCTTCTTTTAAACGAACTAGGGGTACCTTTGCAAACTCCAATTCAACAGTGTAAAACATATAACGACTTTAAATCTCAACATCTTAAGATAAACCTTTAATCTCAAAATGTCAAACGTTGACTGCCTAATGTAATCATAGTTATACAGTATACAACTTGTTGACTAAGGGTCCTTTATTTACAGATCGCTTTCTATTTATGAACATTCATTATTTCAGTGTAAAGTAGTCCAGTTCAGCTTTGGCGTGTGCTAATTTTCTCAAATGTCCAACTCGAGCTGGGCAATCATTGTCTATCTGATGTAAAATAAGTGGAATAGTCCTTTATTCACTCTCCGAATCGGATGCCAACTTCGGTGTTATCGTAGTGCCTTGAAATGCGCGGTTGCCCGTAGGTTTCATAAAATAGCGCCAGCTTATCACGCTGACATCTTTATTATTCTTTTAGTGACCTTTTTGAAATAGTGATCGATGCTGTAAATAACGGTGATTTACTCGCAGTTAAGCTTCACACAGGACGATGCAAAAAGCAGATCCAAAGTCCATCCCTGTGTGTGAAACGAAACTGGGCTTGACCAAGTTTCCTCCGAGCATTTTGACAAACTTTATTGCTTAGAATTTACTTCCTTAACAACTACTGTAGTACAAACCAAAACAATTTATTTGCATGTATTGGCATGCCTGTTGGAGTCACTTTACTCTTCATTTTGATTCTCAAAATACTTATAAATATAGTTGCATTAGAGGAAAATACTTTGTAGTAATAGTTATAATAGCTGAATTCTGCATGATCATTGAAAACGTGTTTCAACTGTTTAAAAAAACTGCATCATTGACCTGTCCATTTCTCTTTTAGCTATTTTAATAGAATAACATATTTTATTCTATCCTTCCTGTTTGGGTATTATTTAACTTAGGGATAGAGGTGATGTCACACTGTGTGAGTGTGGGTTTAATAACTTTAAAACAAATAAAATTTGTTAAAAATGACACATTTATTACTTTTTAATATATGATATTGCTGATTTTTTACTAAGACCCAAATAATTAAGTTTTGTTTTCCCTTCACATGATGACAAGAGAATATTCTGGATTAATTGGTTTATTTATTTATTTATTTATTTTATAAATTAGATTATTTATTTATTTTTTTTTTCAAAAAGTCATCATTGTGATGGCTTCAAACAGAAATATTTTATGAATTATTTTTATTTGATTTATTTTGGTTTAATTCCTCAAATAATGTGTGTAATTAAAAAAAACCATTGCAACATTTAATAATGCTGTCTTCTGTTTCAGAGCTTATGTCTCAAACTGATTATAAATAATGCATTAAAATATGAATAAGAATATTTAAATTATTCTCCTTTAGAGACTAGTGTTGCTTTACTGTTAGTATTTTTATGGGCTTACGAATCTTTACTGACTAGTTTTGTGTTTTCTTTTTCAGAATCAATCTGAAGTTATAGATTCTCTTTGAGGCCAGAAAGTCCTGATTAGACTCTAAACATCAAACTAAGTCTGCCTGAAGCAGGCTAACTGCACAGAATAAAACTATTCATGTATTTCTGCTTTTTTGAAACTGAATGAAGGACAGATTAAAAAATAAATAAAAAATGGGATTATTGGTTTTGCTAGATTCAGTGAAATGACTCTCAGGATGGGTTTAACTGGCACGGATGTAATTCTTCATGGATTAAAGGTCGACAGCGATCGCATGAATGACATCAGCTTATTGTGAACGCGGAGTACTGAACAGTGAGGCTTTGGTTACATAAGGAGATCAGACTGCGTACAATAAAATATGTATGTTATCAGATGAGTCCAGATTAACTCTTTATTATATGGAGTCACTAAATGCAAGCTTTGATAAATTTGCCATGTAAATAAAGCTGCAGGCTTTATTTACATGCCTGCAGCATGTAAATAATAATAATTATTTTTACTATTATAATTATTACTATTCTTTATTTACAAGAATAGGCTCTGGGTGCGTTTGTTTTGTGACTCAGGTGGTGCAAGCAAAAGATGTGACATCAGTGTGTAAGCATGCACCTACCTCTGTTGTACAGAGTAGCCAAAAATTGTACACATGTCAGAGTAGTACAACTTCAACATACGTTTACTTCAGTAAAAGTGGAAAGTAGCTATCCAAGAAATGATTCAAGTAAGAATAAAAAGGTATTTTAGTAAAAGGTCTACTCAATTACTGAGTAACTTATCAAATTATCAACCATTTAATATTTAAAAAGTGGAAATTTTGGTATTCTTAAAGATGAAAATGACAGTAATTCATATAAGTAACAACAAAAGAAAAAAAACAGGCAAAGGACATTTTTTCCAAATCAGTTTCTTTCAATATTGTTTTTTTTTTTATTTTATAAAACCTTAACAAAAACTGTAGGTGTGTGTCTGTCTGGTGAATTTTTAGTTAAAACATGTTTATTTTTCATTCAGTGGGTAGAAAATCCAGAAATTTTACTCAAGTAAGAATAGAAATACTTCACAATAAAATTACTCAACTAAAAGTAAAAAGTGCAGTGTAATAAAAATACTCAAAGTATTTTTTAAATCTTTTTTTTTTAAAAACTACTCAAGTATATATAACTAGTTGCTGCCTAATTCTACAGTTATTTTTCCAGCGGTTCACATTGCTTTTGACTTAAAAAATGTTTAAAGTTGACAGGAATTTTAAAAGTATCACTTGATAATTATGTGTTATTGGAAGATTAATATCTCAACACCAACTGTAAAGTCTTAAAAAATGCAAACATTTTAAAGAAACTTAAGTAAATATGCAACACTAAGCCTGGTAGGGGCACAAGTAAAGCCTGGTGGCCCGCCAGACTTATTACACACTAGGGGAAACCCTGTGTTTCCAGATAATAAATGTTTATATGGTGTTTTCCTTTTTTTCTACAGAAGCCGGTCAGAGGATTTCTATTTGCAAAACTGTACTTTGAAGCAAAAGAATATGAACTTGCAAAACGGTAAGCACCTTTATTGTGGGGAAATATTTTTTTTGGTTTGTTTTTCTTTTGTTGTCCTTGATGTTGTATTGACTGTACGCATCTTATGCTCCTCAGGCATGTATCGGAGTATCTCAAAGTGCAGGAGAGGGATCCCAAAGCACACAAATTCCTGGGACAGCTCTATGAAAGAGAGGGAGAGATCAACAAGGCAATCGGTTGCTACAAGGTAGGAGGATTGTGTTGATTTAACTAGGCTGTAACGATTCGTTGAACGATTCAAGTACCTCGATTACTAACATCAAATTATCCGCCTCGAAGCTTCGTTAAATTATGTTTTACTGTTTACGCCTTGTGTTCAGGCTGGATGATTATTTGTGTTGCTTGTTGACGAATGCTAAGTGCTATTAGCACAACAAAGAAGGACTATAGCTGTGTCCGAATTCAGGGTCTGCATCCTTCGAAGGACGGATTTGTAGGCCGATGACGTCATAGTGTGGCGACAAGGCCTGTCCAAATTCGAAGACTCCTTCACATGCGTCTTCCTTTTCCCCAGATTTGAAGGATGGTATCCTTCACGGCCCTCCATATCCCATAATTCATTGCGGGTCCCGGTTGGGCCTACATCCTGGCATCCCCCAGAATGCTATTCGGTTCTGTATTTGAGTTCGGTGAAATTATTGAATATTTGATCATTTTCTATTGATATTGATCATGCGATATATATTACTAATTTATTATCCAGCCCTACTTTAAGGTTACGTTTGAGTTGCAGCCTAAAGAGACCCAAATCCAACTTAGTTTTTGCCTTCATCCGAGCGTATCTGATCTTTTTAGTCTGAACAACACAGATCGGGTTCAGGGTTAGGGGCGCTATGGGACAGTCATCCAACAGCCTGCCATGTTTTTTTGAGTTTAAAAAATAATCTTTAGTGTTAACAGAAAATTTTTTTAATATTACCAGGTAATTATGTGTTATTGGAAGACGTTATTAAAATATCTAAATCTCAACTATAAAGTCTTAAAAAGTCAAATAATAAAAAACAAAGAATCGGTAAGCAATGCTTAGCCTGGTGGGGGAGCAAGTAAAGCCTGGTGGCCCGCCAGGCTTGTAATATACTGGGTGGAACCCTGGGATTTTTTTCGAATGTGACCTAGGCCACTGGCATATCCAATACGTATCCGATCTTTTCAAATGTGATCTGAATCTGAACAGCCAGATCGTATTCATAATATTATTCTCACTATTCCGTGTCCTGAAACGGGCAAACGGGAAGAAAAACAGCAAACATGGCGGAGAATAATAAGGTTTGAGTTGGATATCAAGTTTAAAATCATAAGATATACTCCACCATTAGCATCCATGTTTACTTCCACAAACACTGAGCACTACTACACTGAGTTCTCTATATGTGTCCTTATTGCGCCCCCTACTGCAAATGCGTGACACTTTGCAGTTCACACAGAGCTCACATACAAGTTGCATATATTTGCAAATATGAACGGCCATGGCGAAAAAATAATCAGATTTCACAAAAAAAATCAGAAGTGAGCATTAAGGCCTGCGGTGTGAAGGTAGCCTAACGTCTGTTTCCATGCAGCGCTCGGTGGACTTGAACCCGGTGCAGAGAGACCTGGTGCTGAAAGTTGCCGAGCTGTTTGTTGGTAAGGGAGACTGTGACAGCAGAGCCGAGTTCTGGGTGGAAAAAGCTGCAAAGCTCATGCCTGGAAACCCAGAAGTCTTCAACTTAAAGGTGAGAGCTGCTCTTACCCAGTGAAACGTCTCCATCGCCCTTCAGCTGTGCAAGTACTCATCCAGCATCAACAGCTGCCTTGTTCTCACGCCTGTCTGTGTTCGTTCAGGAGCGCCTGTTGAGCCGTCAGGGCCAGCAGGGCTGGAACCAGCTGTTTGACCTGCTCCAGGCCGAGCTGGCTGCCCGGCCGGCCGACGCTCTGGTGAACGTAAAGCTGGTTCAGCTATTTTGCCAGGACGGTCGGCTGGACGAGGCCGTCAAACATTGTCTGGCTACTGAGAAAAAGGGCTTGCTGCGCAACAGTCTGGACTGGTACAACGTGCAGCTGAACACGTTACAGGTCAGGACTTAACTCTTTTTTCCTTTTCTTTTTTTTCTTTAGTGTGAAACATCTATAGTTTAAAAACCTGAAGCTATTTCAACTTACAAAACAGAAGAAGAGGGCTTAAACGGGGTCTAGATTTATATTTTGCACATTTTTGTCGTTCTGAGTCTCAGCTACATCTAGAAACAACCTAAGCGCTTAAAAAGGAGGAAAGAAAAACCATCCCAAATGAGCAGGCACTGCCCGTCCCCTAGCAACCCAAGCGGCGCTCCAGCACGTTTGCTTTGGTCAGCTGGTTTTTCAGCTGTTTGTGCTGTACAATGGCTTCTGGAAAAGACAAGTGTTCTCTTGTTGACCTGCCATCCAGATGCTAATTGCTGCATTTTTCTTGGTTGTGCAGGAGGCTCTATTAATTCTTTTCAAGGATGTTTGGCTGTATAATTTTGCCTCTTTTGCAGCCATTTTCACATGCAAGTGTAAACTTTGAGCTGAGGGCGTGGCCAGCAGATTTTTTGGATTTAAAGTGACTAAAGCCCTAAAACAGCTCTTTATACAACTGGTGCTAAAGAAAATAGCTTTAAACGTAATGAACCTGTTTTGTATCGCACATAGACCTACCCTAACCTGTTCAGGGAAGCATAATGGGTCACCTTTAAATATAAATGCGTTCTCTTTTCTTTCAGGAGTATCTGGCTCAGCCCAGCGTTTCAAATAATGAGAAGACGTGTCGACGTCTCCAAAGAGAAGTGCTGCTGGCGCACTGCAGCCTGCTGCGAATCAGACTGTCTGAGAACGGCGTGCAGCCAAGCGTTGACGCATTCAGAAGGTCGGTCAGGCCCAGTGGTTCAAATTGTCTCAGAAGTTATTATGAGATACAATAATATTGTTGTTTGAGACCATTTTTGAGTAATATAATGGTAATGGCATGATAAAAGCTCAATAAACTTTAAATTCTGTTGCACATTTGACATTGGAACTGGAAGACATTTTAAATATCCAAAATAAGGAAACAAAACAAACCAAAAAGTGTCTGTAAACAAAATTTCACTTAAAAAAAAAAGGAGCTAATTGAGACCAAAGAACCAGATTAAAGCCTTTTGTATTCCAGTGTTTAGTAGAAAGGGACAATAATAATGCAAATGGAAACTATTTACCTGATAAATGTGATTGATTTTTTGCTTATTGCAACATGCATCTCTTTTTCAATTCAAATAAAACCATTTACACCGTGTTCCAAATTATTATGCAAATTGGATTTAAATGTCCTAAAGGTAAAAATTTTTGTTGTGCTATTAAATTTATAGATGGTATGGTGTGTCAAGGCTCTTTGAATCACTATAATTAATTTCAGAGAGATTGGTTGATTAGTTTGTCTGGTGAGCTCAATTAAAGGAAATCTACTTAAGAAGGATGTTCCACATTATTAAGCAGGCCACAAGTTTCAAGCAATATGGGAAAGAGAAAGGATCTCTGCTGACGAAAATCATCAGATAGTGTAGTGCTGTATGACAAGGTATGAAAACATTAGATATTTAATGAAAACTGAAGCGTTATGGTACTGTGAAGAGATTTGTGGCTGATTCAGAACAAAGATGGGTTTGTACAGATAAAGGCATAATGAGGAAGGTTTCT
>CAEFZY010069135.1:0-49896 GCA_903066815.1 Brachyrhaphis roseni
ACCCCGGGCCGGGAATCGAACCCAGAACCTTCTTGCTGCAAGGCAACAGTGCTACCAACTGCGCCACTGTGCAGCCAAGGAGGAAATGCTGGATTCACAAAATAGACATCATCTTATCATTAAGGCAAAACATTAGCCAGGAAGTTATATTTTGGGTACAAACTGGTCAAAATGGACAAATTGAAAAGGTAACCCAATCAATTGGAGCAGTTATTTCTGCTGCAATGAGGCAAACTTTCAGTAAAGTATTGTGAAATGCTAGCGGAAGGCCGTCCAAAGTTACCAAAGTTATGCAGTTAAAAGCAATTCTACCAAAAGCTAAGAAAATGTATACAGTTTTTGGAAAGACTGACATATTTCACTATGTTGGTATTTATCAACTATAAATGTCTTGTTAGCTGAACTGAAACGGTAAATGTTTATCCTGATTTAATATCTGATGTTTGGGGGAAAAATAAGACTGTCATTTTAATACTGTGTAGTTAAATGTCTGGTTTGAACCGTAATCCTTTAAATAGTCTTTATGTAAATTATCTGGCGTCAGTTTTTTTTTTTTTCCTACAAATTCTTAAGCTTTAAAAAAAGTAGAAAATGTGGCAGTTTCTGTTTAAAGTGAAGCAGCTCACCCGGAGGAATGAAGTCTGCAGTGGTTTCTGTTGGTTCGGTGCAACCTGAATGAGTCTTAATTCGGGGAAAAAAAAAAAACTAGAATAAAGGAGCTTTTGTGAGGAGGCTTTTGATGCTCCCAGTTTTGTGACAAGTTATTATCGTGAAAATAAAAGCCTGACAGCGTCACAATCGAACCTCGTGATCTGCTTGGTTTTGAAGTGTAAGTAGGACAAAAAAATAAACAGAAAAAAGATTTAGGCTGAAACTTTGTCTGAGAACGCTCAGATCTTAGTTTGCGTTTTTAATTCCTTAAGCGTCGATTAAAACATTATTAGCTGAGAGAGGAAACTGTGTAAGCATATTAGAAACCCAATCCTGTCAGATGAGCCACCTGGGAAGGAAAACATCTGAAGAGATTGGAAGAGGGGAGTTTCTGTCCATCTATTGAAAGTATGGAGTCCCATTAAAAGCATCACTCGAGGCCTTTCTGCTATTTTGTCCCTGATAATTTATGTAGAACAAATTTAGTTTAAAAAAATAAAATAAAAACCTTCTTTTCGCCTCAAGGCCCACCTGAACTTTGGGCCCAGCGTTAAAAAGCCAAAGCTCAGCCTCGCTTCTGTTTTTCAGGAGGAGGGTTTAATCAATTATCGCCGATAGAAAGCCGAGAGGGGGGACGACAGAACTCATTCGTCCCATTTTTGGTTATCTGTGGACATTGTGGATGCTGAATACGCGGCAGAATGGCTGCTGAAAGGACGGATTAGAGTAATGCAGAGCCGAGCGGCGCGCAAGAAAAAAAGCCAGCCTCGCGGAGTGACACGTGAGACGCAGCAGCCGCCAACAGACATTTAGATAGGTCATCAGAGGAGGGAATCAATAGGGCAAAAAAGAGAGAAAAATGTAAGATTGATTCAGTTATCAAATAGGTTTTTGATAGCAAATGGGTTTTTTTTTTTCGTTTATTCTCAAAAAGACTGGAGCCCTCACAAAATTGTGACATTTAAAAGGCTCTTGTTGGCTCATTCTGTGATTAGAAAAGAAGTTGTAAACTCTTTGATAAAGTACATGACCTCAAATCCATAGGAAACTGTTATATTTGGTTGGAAATGTTACTTTTGTGTTTCTATGTCGCCTTATTGATGTAATGCACTGTACAGATAAACCTGATTGGACTTGTAGGCTTTTAAAGTTTAAACGCTTGCGCTTAAAAAGATCTCAAGATTTTTAAAAATGTATGTTTGAAATGTTTTTATATCACTTTCATTTACACAGGGTGAATGTCTGGAATGAGAATTTAAAAGATCCAAAAGCAGGTAAACACAGTCATGCCAATGAGCCAAACATGAGTTTTAAGATGTTATCTTAAAAATGTTTAAGTGAAATTCATTACACTGAGTTTCATGTAGGAAACATATTAATGGTTTGGTTCGCACTAATTTCTTGATTTAAATTGGATGTTCAAAGTCTTATTGTGCCCTAAAATTTCCACTAGTCGGTCAGTATGTGCGTCTTCAGAAATATATATTTCTAAATGGGAATGGCATTTGATGTGGATATTATGCCTTTTGTGCTTCTGTCATTTAAATAGAGAATTTCTTCAGATTTGAATGCTAGCTTTCCTACATGTTTCACATTGAAACACGGCACGATTTTATTCTGTTTTTGCCTTTAAACTCGTTTTTTGAACATAGAACTGGTGTTGCTTAGCAACGGGTGAAAGAAACGGGTAAACACGATTTTCCCATTCGACAGCTGTGTAGTAGTGCGTAAAAATGTGCCACGTGGCATTTTTAAAGGCTTGCTGCATGGCATATTTGATTTCACTTCATGTGAAATTTTATGTGTCACACATGTAGAAGTGATATTGTTTAACAATATGCAAAACAGATGGAGATATGTTATATAAGAAATATGTAAATATTTTTAAATGTATGAAATTTTCCACGTCAAATTTACAATTTCTTTGTAACATATTTTTGCTATTATTTTTTTCTGTGCTTTCTGTTGTTATCAGATGTGGAGATAGCCATGGCATGGCTAAAGCAGTGCTAGGCTCGAGGTTTTCCTCAAACAGTTGTAGCATTTGATTTGTTTTACCTCTGCTTCTCCTTTGCCGTCAGTCAAACTAAACCACTGAGTCACAGCTGATTTTGTAAACTGGCATTCTAAGTATTTATGCCCCTCTGTCAGCATTCTGTCTTCCTTGATGAATTATTATTTTTCTACTGAAGCTAGAGGGCCAGTGTCCTGCATGTTGTTAACGTGTCCCAGTTCCAACATTCAGATGGTTGATGCATCTCACCAGTGTGTTCCAGAACCTGATAATGAACTTTTTCCTTTAAGTACAGTGTGTTTGGACAAGCAAATGTCTAAAAATGTAGGACACCAGACCTGCAGGACAAGAGTTGTCCTCTCCTGATAACTGGATGCAGCTTTAAACTTCTGCTGTTTGAGAATCCTTCATGGAAACTTTTTATTTAGTACTGGTGAACATGTTTTACACCTTTCAGCTGCTAACTGAAGAGTTTCATTTTTTATATATATCCTTCTGTCCTCTTAAAAACATTTCTGAGGTCAGCATGAAAGGCTGAGATTTTTGATGTTTTCACACACAAACCTTGATCTTCCTGTGACTGCAGCTCTTTGGAGGATTACCAGAGACTTTATCTAACACAAAAACAGGAAGGGAAAAACTCTTCTTTGTCAGTGTTTGACCTGCTTTTATTCCAAACTGTAATCTGTAGGCCTTAATTATGATTTTTTGATGTTGCATCATTGTGAGAGTCTGTCAAAAACCGATATACCAGAAGGACTGCGATGCTACAATCATGTAGTCTGGGCTAAAACTGACCAAGAACACTGAAACTGTTAATAGCCTTCTCTTTTAATTCTTCACAGCTTGTGTGTAATTTCTGTCATCCTTTTGTTTCTTGAGCCTTTCCTGTCAAAACTGGGATAAGCTGCTGTCATCAAAATGCATAACAAGCTCTGAATTAAACTCTTTTTCAAGAGTCAGTGGAATAGTCAGGGCACTCGGGGCTGCTCACACATAATCAAATTGTTGTATAGAAAGGATGTTTAATTAATCAAGCTAGCAATGTTTCATGCTTTAAATTGCTGTCGCTGATGGCAAGATTATAATGCGCTCAGAATGTAAAAAAAAATAAAAAATCAACTTCCTCATTATTTTCTCTCCAGGGAAACGATGACAGGATAAACTGAAAGGATCCTGTTGGGAGAAGTTGTTGTAGTCCAACGAAAACAAAATGTCGAGCAATATATTTGGCTCAGAAAACAAAACCCTGTACATCATTGAAGGAACACTAAACCCACGACAAACCATGGTATTGGCAGCATCATGATCTGCGGTCGCAGAATCAGCTGAGGTTGTTGTGAAACCCTAAAACAGTGAAAACGTAACACAACTTTGAACAAAGTTGTGTTCAAATGTAAGAAGAATTACCTTTTAAGAGTAAACTTTAAGGCCTGACATGATAATTCAGATTTTGACTTCTTAAGCAGATTTGGTTATCTTTAAAGCTAAGGAATATTTTTCCTTTCTAACCTTTCCTGGAGAGTTATCTGCAAGAAATAATGATTCTCCCGCTGCAACATTTAATTCTTCCCTTATCACACCTGCTTCATCTTTTAATAAATCACATTGTAAATCATCTGTTAGGTAAAGAGTGGGTGTAATTCCTGATCTTCGCGAGTAGTCAGTCGCCCTGAGAAACGTACGAGTTGAAATGACCACGATCTTAAAAGGCCATCATCATGTCTGAGAGCCAGAAAACAGCTAAAAATAAAACAGAAGTAAATCAAAAAAGGTCTTTCCATTGTCCATATTCACGTCGACAATAGTGAGGAACAGACTGCAACAGAGACGCACAGAACCGAGCCAGACTTTATCTGGCTGGAGTGAGACTTTGAGTGCGAAGCGGCTTTAGTAATCACACTCCTCAGTTTTTAGGACTTTTCGGTTTTGCTGGATTCTACTCTTTCTCTTGCTCTGGCTCCCATGTTGATTTTTCCTTTAAGTTTTCCGTTATTAAACCTGCTGTTGCACACTCCATCACGCGCCTCCCAATGTCCTGCTGCTCGTTTGAGCACTCATCAACAAACCTCAGACAGTTTTCGTCCCGAGCAATCATTCATCATCGCACAGACTTTAAATCCCTGCTTTTCAATCTCTGGGCAGGCTGCCGGTTTGTTGGGCCTTCAAGCAACGGCTTCTTTTGAGCTCATGTTCTTCACCACATAAATCATTAAATAAATCCTCACTTTTATGGACTCAAATTCAAGCTGGAGACTTTATGACTAGTATTTTTCCGGGTGGAAGCTGTGATACGCATTGAGGTCCAGGCTCTGTATTCCAGACGTAGCATCATCGCCGGTCAGCATCATTTTGTAACCTTGTGGTAATAGTTTATATATGATGCTTCTAGACATCAGACAGTCAAATAAAACTGAACTTACCTATCATGAGTTCTGAACACTTGAGGAGAACTGTATAAATGATACATGCCCTTTACATAGATCACTAAATTTAGCATCTTAGACAGCTAAAGATTCAATGTCCTGAGAAAATTATACTGACTGCATATGAGTGAGACTGACTTCGAAATGAGATGTTATACTGGTTACTGATCTCATTGTCAGAAAAACGAAGAAACACCAGGTTTTTTTAACTTGTAACAAATACGCAGCTTGTAAATTAATTCCTATAATTCAGTCTTGCTCTAAAAGAAGCTCTTTAATACAAAATGTAAAAATTGTTTCATTTATGACATGCTTCCCAGCATATAAAAAAGGCTGAATAAAACTTTTATTTTTGAAACACAACAAAAAATGTACACATTCTTTGTTTTACACATACACTTTTAATCTTGATCATTCAAAAAAGTTATAAACTGACTGGATTATGGTGTATGGCAAAAAAGTGTTCATATCTCTCAAACTTTTCAAATTTTGTTAAGTTGTAACCGTAACCATAAACCTTTTACTGCAATAAAAGTATAAAATTGACAATTTTATAACTTGTAAATTGTAAAATTGACAAGTGTTGCATATTATAACAAATTAAATACCAACAAAATACATTGACATTTGTAGATGTAACATGACAAAATGTGAAGATGATCAAGTGTGAATCCATTTTATAGTTACACGTTGGCTTATACAGTATCCAGCATCATATTCATTGGTAATTTTAAGACATATTATCTTTTTAAAATGCAACAATTTGTCCACTGAATGACCGGAAAGTTAAAATAACAATAACATATTTGCGAAAACTACCCAAGTTGTTCCTTTCTACTTTCCTAACATTGAAGATTGTCGTCAACTACTGACAAACCCAAACAGAAAAAAAAAAAAAAAAAAAAATGAGGTATTGAAGTCAATAAATACCTAAAACATGGTATATGTATATAAAACTTAGGTATGAGTGTATCAAAGTACGAAATGCTCTGAAGAGACTAGAAAAACTAAAAGAAAAATGCAGTGAAACTCAATTAAAGCTGGGATTCCAAACACCTGAGGCTCCAGCTGTCGGAAGGCGGGACTTTTGCAGGAGGCGGAGCGACAGAACCAGGAAGCCAACACTGACTCCGCCCAGTATGGCCACACCCGAGATCAGAGCGATGGTCAAAGCGTTTAATGGCTGGGAGGAGTTGCCAATTGCTGGTGGATGGAAAATTTAAGAAAAAAACAAATCATTTGACGATGCGTCAATACTATTTTTTAATGATTTATTCAAATTTAAAAGTAATTGTCAGAGCTGATAAAATATTCTTACCAAGTTGAGAGTTGTTGACAGGTGTTTCATCTGCAAAAAGGAAATGTAGGTGAACATTAAAATCTCTTCATATCATTTTAGAGGTGACTTATTATGCTTCCTTGAATAAGTTAGACTAGAACTATGGGCTATGCTAAACATGTTCATTACCCTTTTTGCACAAAATCATTTTTATATAATGAGATTTCAGTCTGCTCACCTCTGCCTGTTTCGACCTCCTTTCAGAAAATGCTGTTTTTAGAGCCTCTGTCACTTTAAATCCAAATTGGCCGCTGCTGGCCACACCCGCTTAACTCAACGTTTAGCCATTTGCTCTCGAAAATGGCTTAAAATAGATGAGTGACTGTACCAGTCTACATCTTTGAAAAGCAGAAGTGGAGCCTCCTGCACAACCAACACGAATGCAGCACGTGGGTTTCCGGATGGTACTTCAACAACATAACACTTGTCTTTTCCTGCAGCCATTGTACATGGCATATACTGGTAAAACTAACTGACCAAATGTGCTGGAGTTCAGCTTGGGTTGCTAGGTAACGGGGCTGGCATTGGCTGGGGCTGCTAAGTAATGGCGCTTTGTAACTCAAAAATTGGGAGGTCTTTGAAATGAACTTATTGTCAAGAAAATTTGTTTTTTATTTGAAGTGGTTGGACTATTTTTTAGAAGCAATTGAAACCCAAGTAGAAGTAGAAAAATCAGCAAAATGTGAATTTTACATAATAGGTGCCCCTTAAGTGCTTTTGTTTGTTTGGGTCCAAATACTTATAGTAATATCTTATTTTTCATCTTTGGACTGTTAGGATCAGACTAGTTTTAAAAAATCAAACGAAACGGATCAGTTTATTGTTCATACCGCTCCTTGTGATGATTGGACCGGCCGTGATGACGGCGTTCCCAGACGCCACTGGCCGGGAATCAAGGCTCTGCTCTCCATCCCTCCTGCGCCGTCGCCCACAAATCTGTCAATCACAGTTGTCGCGTTTCAGTCCTCGCCAAGATCAGACGATGCTCACGCACACTTGCAGATTTATTTTGTTGTTATTTTTTGCCACCCCATACCGGGATGAGCATGATGCAGTCATCCGCCCTGCAAAGCTTGGTGACACAGTGCAGAAAGACGGTGGACATCTTCTGGTGTCTGTGCTTCACGAATCGGAAGACCTCGAAGGAGAAACGCCCCATCTGACTCTTCCCATTCTCGAAAACAGTCGTCTGCGAATCTTTGGAGCATCTGCATACATGAGCCGCACACACACACACACCAACGCACCCCCGCATGCATATTTAAACATGCATGCACTAAAAAAGAATGACAGACTGGATGTCTGGGCGTGCGCTTAAGCTGTCACAGGGTGGAAGCATTCATGAGGATAAGCCTAGCAGAGAGCATGAAAAGGTAATGACTCTCTTTTGTGGGTTTATCAAGTCATCATCTTGAATGGAAAAAAAAAAAAAAAAAAGCAAGATTACCCGAAGAAAAGGTCATAGCGGAGTTCATCATTAGGATTCCCTGAGGGGGTGGTGTAACAGTAGTCCATCAAGATATTCCACCTGCAAGGGGGGACAACACTGTGAGATGGGATAGAGATCTAACTGCACATGGGAAAGCACTGGTTGGGCTTTCTATGCCGCAGACTGGCGCCTTCACGTCCAGTAATAACATAATGGCCTAACGAAAGTAGCCTAAGCACAGAAAAAATGACTACATCTGGAAAAAAAAAATGATGCTGGGAAAGAATGTGTCAAGAATCAAAAATATCATCAGTGAAGCCTTGGAGTGAAGATGCCATGTTAACAAAGGGCGAAATGAGATGTATTTCTTCAAAATATGAAGATCTATGTAGCTGAAATGAGAAAAATAATGAAGTGTTCTGTACCGTTTGTCCAAGTTGGTAGCTTTTACAGCAGCAAACACTCTGGTTTTCAGAGCAAGGCCGGTCATTGGGATCGACAGAGGCTGGCTGTATGTAGAGTCCTGCAGGAGGAGGGAAAAGAGGCATCAAATGAATAAGACTAACTTTTAGTTAGTTCTGATTCAATATATAGTGTGTCTCAAAAGTGTACACACCCTTGTTAAATTTTTGACAAATAATTTTCTAACTTTTGTCTTCCTTGAATGTAACGTGCCATGATTCACATGGAGATAATAAAGTATTAAAATTAAGTAGTAAGATTCAATAAAGTAAGAGTAGATTAGAAACTGTTGTGCAACGTAGCACATATACCAACTTGAAAATAGACATTGGTAACTGGAGAAAATATTCGACTACATTTTTCCAAAATTGATGAAAAACCAAGACTAGGCTGTCAAGCGGACAGAACCACTGAAATTGCATCGGAAAGTACTCGTTGTCACAGCAATCTAAACTTATGTCTGGGATTATTACAACACAGAAACGGTTTCTTTCCCAGAAAACATGGATGCTTGATTAAAATCTACCGAATCCTTGCAGGAGTAGATCCTATGATCAGATGAAGGCACAGGTGAACTCTGAGGAACAATACCAAATGGTACGTTTGGCTTAGAAAGAGGCAAACTAACTTCATGACCACAGTGAAACATGGTAGTGGCAGTATCATGCTCTGTGGCTACATTTCTTCAGGAAGAAGAAATGTAATCATTTCATTGGAACCCCTAATTGTTCCTATGATGTATTTTCAAAGTTTAGTTAACTTTTAATTAGTAATCTGTCACTTTCAATTTCTTTTGGCTATAAATATGATGCGCCTCAAAAACCCATTCTTCTAAGCTTCTCTTCAAAATAGGAAAGACAGGGAACAGTAGAAGTGTTGATTTTTTTTGTGTGTGTGTGTCAGTAAATGAACTTCAAGAAGTAGATACTCAGAGCTATCCATATAATTTGATCGTTTTGCTATAATATGCATCTATCTGGTCTTGTATTTCTATATGATAAACTGGATAAAGTTGGCCTGGATATTTTCCTGAACTATTCCAGACATACAGTCAGTAAAAGGTTTTAAATAACTGGACCCAAGACTATAAAAACTCAGTAAAACTCAAGCAATGAGGAAGTATTTTCTGCCCTACCATCACAAATGTAAATGTGTAGCGTTAACTAAACAGTAGTGGGAATTTAAACTGGCACAGTGGGTTTTTGTGATGAGACCAACACTTTCAGCAACAAACATTAAATGCGAGTCTGGCACGAAACACAGGATGATCACTAAGGATGGCGGAGGATCTGTGATGCAAAATATTATCTAAACTGGCTTATAGCTATTTACAATTCAAGAATCAGCTTTAATATTTAAACAGAGAGAAACAAATTAGGCAATGTTCATGGTTCATCTGGCTGAAGAACTGTAGCATTTTCTCATAGAAGATGAGAATCCAGAGTGCTAATTTTTCAGTTTTGCTTCTAGTTAATAAATATACTTGCAGCCCTTTTGTGGAGTATTCACATTGACAAAGTGAAAATAAACTCAGTTCTTTATGCTTTTTCTAAATACTGTGACTTCCTTTCTCTGCTTGTTTTGATTTTTCACCAGAATTGTTGAAAAGACTTCAACAATTTTAACGTCCATTTCGTGAGAAAGAGGCCTTAATGTCTACTTAGAATGAAAGAGGAATGAAAACATCATTTGAACATTTTTGATAAACTTCCACTGAATGACTGCTTTCTGCAGGGTCATTTAATTAAGCTGTGTACTCACATTGTACAGGATCATACTGAGCGTGCTAACAAACGTGCCGTTGCTGTCCTTCACTGACACGGCGGCAGACGAGCTGTGGGAAAAAATAAAAGGTTCATTATTGACCGTGTTACACTGATGTTTGATTTGTTTACTTGTATCTGAATGAATATGTGAGCCTTTTTAAAAATGAGATGATTCAAAACTCCACGGACAAAAATACACCGATATGAAAGCTTCAGAAATTAAATTTTAAAAAAAAGGCCAGGCGATCTTATAGACATGAAAATAAGGCAGTATTGTGTGTTTGTCAGCTACATAATGCTATTTTAAAGCACAATCAAGTAATTATGTTACTTTCAGTTGATATAAAAATACTGCATTTATCAAACATGACATAAAAGAAATCTGACTTCACAATTTAACACCTTGAAATCGGGCCTCTGTCTCTTTAAGAAGCTCCTGCTCTTTTTGACACATCATCATTCCTCTATTAAGCATTTACAAACATTTGTTGGGGTTCTGGACTGAGAAATAATTCCTATAATGAACTCATCAGCAGATGTGTACGTTCACCAGGTATTTGCTAATTGCCGCAGCTAGTTTGAAGGAGCTGAGCGTGGAAGGCGGCACTCGTTTTACAAACTCAAGCGGTTGCCACAGGAGATTCAAGGATTGCTCAGACGTGCAGTAAAGAAAGCAACACTCCGAGAATGTTTTTGATGAGGTGGGCAGGTGTTTGCTAATTGCTGCAGCTAGTTTGAAGGAGCAGAGCGTGGAAGGCGCCCAAGGCGTTTTATAAATCCGAATGGTTGCCATGAGAGACTCAAGAATTCCTCAAACATGCATGAAAGAATCAAAGCAACACTCCAGGTGTGTTTTTGATGAGGTAATAACACTATAATGATGTAAAACAGACAAAAAAAGTCGCTTTTACATTACACTGCCCCTTTAAGGGAAAGTAACTTACGACGCCAGCTGTGAGTTATTGACCAGGTACTCTAACGGGTAGCTGCAGCTGAACTTGTACTGCAAACCAGGCAGGTAGCTGATTATAGTCGGCGGGTCGGGGGTGTCGATGTATCCTGAGATATTCCCAATTTGCACCAGAGACATGTTCCCGTAGGCGTTGACCCCGAGAGCCGTGCTGACCTGCACAAACAGGGGGAACATCTCACAGAACAATGAAATCGGTTGTTGATTCAATAAAAGGGACGCTATGTTTTTTGTCTCCGTCGTCCCTCACCACCAGGCTGTTGCCACAGGCCTCCAGAGTGCTGAGGCTGATGCTGAACAGGACGGCGGTGGGGAACGTGTTGTTGTTGACGAAGCCGCGGCACTGAGCGTCGCCGTGCTGGCCGTTCAGGGCCAGGTCTGCGGCTGTGTAGCCCGAGTAGAGCACAGGACAGAAATTGATCTTCAGGGTGATGGTTTGGACCCCGCAGTAAATGCTGATGTCCCGCTCGGCTGGACAGACAGACAGACAGACGGGGGTAAAGTTTGTACCAGAGTGAGTCACTTTAGATCGGGGGCAACATTTTGTTCTTAAAGTTGTGCAGTAAGTGGTTTGTCAAAGTAAATCACATCTGTGTTATTTGCTGCTTAATTTTTTTATGTATAAATATGATGTTTTTATCTATTTTCTTTGTTTTGGTGGGATTCATAAAGTACTTCAAGTTAGGGAAGAGTGAAGCAGAATATAAATCAAGGCTTTTGTTTACAGTAAAAAGCAAAATAAAATGTAGTCAAATTAGTATTTTTTCTTTGTGTGTGAAACAAACAGTTGATATCTTTTCTTATTAAAGCCATTAGATAAAAATAGATTTAAATTAGACTGAGCTGAAAAATGAAACTCTCACCCAGATAAGATATAGAAAAAAATTTGAACAGTACTTAAAAAAATAGCAAAATAATTAAATAATATGTAATTGTAAAAAAAATATTAAACTGTACTTTCTTTTCAAGAAAAAATATTTCTAGAGGTTTTGCATATATAGTGTGACAATCCCCATCAAGATGGGATATTTCTAAGTCTTCATTATACTACAGTAATAAAATAAATACACCATCAGCTATTAAAATACATACCTTTGCTTTAATTGTGTTTGTAGCTGTACAAAAATATAACACAAATGTGATGCGAATGCAAATATTCCAAATTTATTCATCCTCGAAGATATAATTGTTCTCTAATTGTGTTTTTTTTTTGTTGTTTTATTTAACTGTGATGATAAATCTTGCCCTGCAGAAAGCTAATGTTTTCTCTGGAAACACAGTGGAAGGAATACTAAACATTTCAACACCCGAGGAGGGCAAAGCTTAATTCGGCTTGTGCTGATTTTAGTCGCATCAATGCAGAATAATAGAAAAAATATGGCCTCAAAAAAAAAAAAAACAGTGTTGTGAGTTTTATTTACTTATTTTTTTCTCACCAGGAAACCTGCTGTGGTAGTTGGCATCACAGTTGTATCCGTTAAACTGCGTGGAAACCGAGATGGCGTTCCCAATTAACAGGAGGAGGAAGCAGGTCTGTGCCATTCTGGCGCCTGACAGAGGTTTGCTCGGGGTCATCGTCGGGGGTCAGAGGGTCAACACTGGATCAACCACATTCCTCAGTTACATGTCAAAAAAAACCAACAACAACTACAACAAAAAAAAAAAACAACCCAGCACCTACGTCAAAATTAGAGGTGGCAAAAACAATGCTTCCTTCCACTTATCTGCTGCACACTCTGACCTCGACCAGAGGAGCTCAGCCTTCTGTCTTCAGGTCCCCTAATCCTTCTTCTCTGCCTCCTCTTTTTGACCCCTTCACCCAACGCCTTTTAAACTGAGGTCACCCCCTCTTTCTGGCTCATTTCATCCCACTTCCTTCCTCCATCCCACTCCCCTTGTGTGTTTTTCCCCTCACCTGTTTACCTGTCTCCAGTCTCTTTCCAAGGTAATTAGCCGGAACCGTCGTCTTCCTGCGGATTTGTGACGAGAGAGCAAACCTCCAAACTGGGGGGACACCACGGTTTGTGGTGGGCACCCAGGAAGCCAAACTGAACCCCCGACGTCAGCCTTGCGCTGTATCTCTCTTGTGCGCGCGGAGATGAGAAAGATAGTCCGACAAAAAGCCGGTGCGGCGCGGAACATGGGAAACTCCATCAGATCTGAATGGACGGGACAAATCTTTTCACGGCACCAAGAAACCTGAGCGTGCTCGGTGGGTTCCCACTCATCTCTCTTCAGTCTGATCTCCATCTGTCAGGTCAAACAAATGGTGGGCCTCAGCAGGGGGCAGGTGTCGCCCGGGAATTCGGCTTTCATCGGCTACTGCGGCGGCTCACATTCGCGCGAGCACAAAAGTCAGATCACGGTCCGATGCAGAGCTGTGTGTGAGTAATTGTGATGCGCAAGGCATCACTTAAAGTAGGAGCATTCAGCTGTTCATACAGCTACGGCAGACGTTTTCTTTTTCTAAATCGCTACCGGGAAAACAGGCCTTACCTTCACTCTTCCTACAGATCTTCAAAGAAAGAACTGATTGGATTAGTCTGTTGAAGTTTCACTTTGTTGAAAAGTCTATGAGGGTTTTTCCTTTAACTTTGCCCTTTATTCTAAAGCCCAAACTCAGTAGGGTTGGAATCTGTCAAAGTTCAGAGTCTTCCACAAATGACCGATTAGATTTAGGTTTGGATGTTTACTGTCCTGTTCTAGCTCATGAACATGATCTAAATCATTTCATTGCATTTCTCTGTCTGTATTTTTATCACCAATGTCCTGGAAGATGGACCTCTGACCTTGTCAGGAGTCTTTTTTTTTTTTTTCTAGTTTCACTCTGCGTTTGCGTTCCAGTTACCTCGGAAATCAAAGTTGGGTTTGATGTCAGAACCGAGGTAACAGCGTTTTAGTTAAAAAGTCTGAATTTCAACATGGCGACACCCATAAACATTGTTTGCAATGACTTATAAACATTGTTTTAAGCTTTACTTTCCATAAGCAAACACCACTTTTCATTTGTTCAGTTTATAGTTGCAGGTGCTACATGTAATAATGATGATTTTAGACACACTTTTACATGTGTATCTGGTAAAACAAGCATGTTTCCATCACACCTTACAACTGTTGACATGAGGAGCGGCCATGTTGGATCAGAAAAACGGAGTTGCTGCTAGTTTCCCAGTAGGAAATGTGACTTTGGAGGGCGTGCCAGTTGATTTTTTTCCGACTGGGAAGTCAAACTTTCTCAGTTCAGAGTGCAACTGAAATTCAGCATTAGCTCCATCTGCAATTTTTTTCTCATTAACGTTTATCAGCTTCCCTGAAGAAACCTTTTCCAACACCATGATACTAGCTAACAGGCTCATGTTAGCATGTTAGCCAGAACGTAGGGTGACCAGACGTCCTCTTTTTCCCCGGACATGTCCTACTTTTCAGACCTAAAAAAATGTCCGGGGGGAATTTAAAAATCATCCGGGATTTTGGTCAACTGCCTCAAAACACATTACAAAGCTTACAGTGCATTGTGATTACATTGCCACTCCATTCCAGGTTTCTTTGTGTGGCAAATTAGTCACGCCCTTCTCCCCAAATCCAATCACGTTACATTATGTGTGCGTGATTATGAAGTACCCCCCGGACCCCCACCCCCGCCAACAAAAAAAAATAGTGTCCTCCTTTTCAGAAACCCAAATCTGGTCACCCTACAGAACGCCTACTTCTGGTCTCATCTCACCAAAAACAGCTTGTGGCAAGCTTAGATTGGATATCTAATGACTTTGTTTAAGCAATAACTTTCTTCTTGCTTGGATTCCATATTTGAGGAGTCAGTGACAAGTAGTCGCTTGCCAACACATCCTCCTACCTGAGCCGTTGATCTCTGCAGCTCTTCCAAAGGTAACATTAGCCTCTCGAATGAACGCCGTCTTTGCCCAGCATGTGAGTGAAGATTGACCATGTCTTGGTAGGTTTGCAGTTTAAATTCATACACTTTAAATTTAATGCTGATTGATTGAACATTGCTGTGTGAGAAGTTTGAAGTTTCAGGGTTTTTTTTTTTATAAATCATCCCTGTGTTCTGTGGTTATGGACTTTGTTCACTATTTTCTTCACTTCTAAAGGTAACTGGTTGCACTTAATTTAACTGATCAAAGTAAAGACTGCTCGTTGTTATTCGACATGGTTGTACGATTTTATTGATAAAAACAAACATCAGTCATGTCCTACGTCATGTGCTCTGGCACATAAAATCTCCATCAAACAAATTAAAATTGTTAAACCCTGGGCCCCTCCCCCGGGGTCAGATTTGAACTTTTTTACCCTACACTCATTACTGCATCTCCCCTCAGTTAAACATAAACATATTTGGTATCTACAGAAACGTCAGGCTATTGGCTGGAAGCTGATAAAAAAACATTTGAGTTTATGACAGGACTCGCTGTGTAGGAAATTCACCAAAAGGACATTGTAGGGAGCTATAGTACTGCCAAAAAAAGTACATATTTTGGTGGTTTTAACTTTTTCTGTGGTAAAATGTGCCTAAATTTGTTGCAGTAGTTTACATAGATTTCAAAAACCACACTTCAACTGGAGTCAAATGTAACGATTTTCCATTGTTTTATTCTAATTGGAAAAAAAAGTAAATGACTATTTAAGAAAAATCAAATCAACCCTTCGCACCAGTTTAGATGGTGCGAAGGCAAAATATCCAGGTATTTTGTTTTATTAAACCCTCTGTAAATTTGCTCTAGCTTACCTCAGCTGCATCAGTCTCTTGCACAGGTAATGTGAATTTATAGTTTCCAAAAGTTTGCAGACTTATTTGTTTTTTCTAAAAGGTTAATATACTATTATTTCATGTTTCATCGTCATTTTGGTTGAAACCGTAGCAGCTGATGTGACACTTATGACTTCTGATGGAGTCTCCCAAGTGTTAGCCTCATTTAGACACTGAGATTATTGACATAAAGTTTGTAATTGCTAAGAAAAACTACATTAGATTTGGGAATGTTATTTGAAACAGAACAGAAAACCCTGTGGGGCAAAACATCCAAAAAGTTCAAGAGGTGTGAATTCATTAAAAAAATTGAAAATAATAGAGAATCATAGAGGAGAGAAGCTACACTTTGTGCTCTCAGCGAATGCCTCCTGCACATCCATGACGCTCGGAGCATCAGGGTCAATTGTGTTCACACATATCCTCTTTCTTTGGCCTCCAAATAAAGAAGGAACACACACAGTCTATATTTCAATTTATATTCAACCCCTAAACACTTTATCCTGCCTTTGCAGCGAAAGCACATATGCCTGAATAGAAACCCTTGAGCTCTTTTCTTTTTGCAGGTCGTTGTGCTCAGAGACTTAAAATGTCTCTGGACCGACCGCCAAACTTAGATGTGCCTGATAAGGCCACCCTCTATCTGATCAACCTGTAAAACGTCCAGATTCAGCGAGCAGACGTCTGAATTGGACAATCTGGGGCGCAGCACACACACACAAAAAAAAAACCCCAGAGAGGGCGGCTGTAATCTGACGCTCCAGTTTTAACGCAGAAAGGAAAGTAAAGCCCTCATCAAAGGCCTCTTTGCCATTTGATCCTCGCTGAGTAATGTTTGTTTTCTTGCCACAGCAGAAGGGGGACCATTTAAAATGGATTTGGGTAATAAGGCTGTTTATGTCGCCTCAAATGACTTGCACTACGGACAAAAAGTAGGAGGAGAGGGAAAAAAAGAAAAAAAAATCTAATTTAAGTTTTTTTTTTTTAATGCTCCACTAGTGCAGAAGATTAAAAAGGTAAAAGTTTGTTTGAGATTTCCATTTAACAGGGAATTTAGGTTGCAGTGTGTCCTGAGGTTCCTGACAGAGTTTGTTGTTGTTCTTGTTGTTTTTGTTGTTGGAATCAAGGTTTGTGAAGATTCCCAGGAGAGATGGAAAGGATTATTTAGGAGCTTATAGCGCTGCTGTTAGCATGACATCATCAAAAATTCACATAAAACTATCTATGTTTACATTTTTGTTTATCTGCTAATCTTTGTTTTAAAGTGGATACAAGAGAAGAAGAAGAAGAAGAAGAAGAAGAAGAAGAAGAAGAAGAAGAAGAAGAAGAAGAAGAAGAAGAAGAAGAAGAAGAAAAAAAAAAAACTTGGGTTGTCCAGTTCTCATCTGAGAGAATTTAATATAGGATTTATATATTAAAGAGTTAAATATTTTTTTTCTAATAATTGAAATATTTTTGTTATCAATAAATGTAAGCTAACTTACATTTAATTTTTTTTTTTTTCAATAAGTCAAATTAATTATATTTCTTTTATTACAACTGGTTATCCTTCAAACTGTCTACAAGCTGTAACGCTTGGGAACCGTGGCGCGGTGGCGCCTCCTGGTGGAGAACTCATCACACTGCATGCAGCTTCAAAGTGTTACAGCGAAAATGACGTGTTTTCGCTTTTGTTGCTCTTCTTTTCAATATCGGTTGAAGAAAAATATAAACAAAGACGTAAAACAATTCCACTTCATTTTCTGTTCTTTTCAGACACCTGTAACATTTTGCTGAGGGGGACAAAGTTCAGACAGTCAGTGACCAGGCTCAGAAGAGTCTTTGTGATTTTGGTATCTCTTGAAAACATTCACGAGTTGGCAATTTTCTCTAAAGATGGAAATTGTAAACAACAATCACTGGCTGTTTCTCTAAAGATGGAAACAGCCAGTGATTGTTAGTCGCTCTGCATTGCTTTTTTTTGTGTCCGCTGAAGCACACTGTACAGACACACTGGGAATCTTTGAGTGGTGGAACGATCGCAAAGCACCAGCAGCAACTCACAGGTTGGTTTTTTTTTTATAAAGAACTTGAAAGAAGTGTAGGTCTGTGATGACGTCTGGGTGTTTCGTTTTTTTTTACCATAGGTTTGTTATTTAGTTACAGTTGTCCTGGTGTCATATTTTGCTTCTTTAGGTTAATTTCCATTTGTTTTACTTAAATTAGATTTTTGTTTTTGTTAGTTTTACCTAGTTCTCATGCCTGGTCTCATCTCTACTGTATTATCCTCGTCTCCCCTGTCTTGGTTCTGTTCTAGCCTCTATTATCACTTTCTCTATTTGCTTCAGTCCAGTTATGTTCTAGTATCCATGTTTGGTTTTCTTTTCGTCTCCACATTGGAAAATGGAGGGAGGCAGAACCGCTGTCCCTAAATTTTAAAATGTGTTCTTTTGTTTTCCCATTTTTCACATTGGGGAAAACATTTTGTCACATTGATTTCTGTTCAAGATGGTGTGGTGGCGGCGACGGGATTGTTGGTCACTCTGTTCGCTCTGTAAGCGAACCACTTGTGGTCCTGGGTGACTAGGAGACTGCTTTTAATGCATTTAGTCCCAGTTTCTTAAAGGGACAGTGTTATGTACTTTTCAGGCACATAGTGTCAATTTATCTCACAATCAAGTAACTATGTTAACTTAAGTTGTTGTCAAATATGACTTAAAAGAAATTCGACATTGTAATTTAACGCCCTGAAATTGGGCTTCACCAAAAACTATATCACAGATGCATTTAAAAGAATCGTAGAAGGTGATTACCAGGTAAACAATTATGTTAATTGATTTGTCTTAATCTTACATTGTGTTATATTGACTGTATGTTTTTTCATATTTTGTGAACATCCTTTTGTTTTGATTTTTCCCTCTATTTTGCATTTGTATCTATTCAGTTTTGTAGTTACTTTTATCTTCAATTAGTTAAGCAATCTATGTGTGTTATGTTTTTTTAGTTGTTTATGTTGAATGTATGGGCTCCTGGAAGAGTAGAAGCAACAAATGGGGATCCAGATAAAAATAACCCACATTGAAATATATTTTTTGTTGTTGCTTTTTTTGGGGGAGATGTTTTTCAAAAACTGCTGTGTTTTTGGTTTTCTGTACTTCTGGATGTACACGTATCATGACTAGTAAATGTCAGCAGTATAATATCTTGCCAAAGAAAAGATTTAACACTTTTATATTTAAATGTCCCCATTTAAAATTCTTTTAAAATTCTTTTAAAAAAGACACTTTCCATCTCAGCTTGCCACCTACAGAATGTCTAGTCTGCCTTTTATCTGTTGATGACTGACCTTTCAACAACTTTGACAGACACCAAAGAAATTAAATATCATAGAACGCGTTGTGTGTAGGTCCACACCAAAATAACTGCTGAAAATATCTGCAACTCTTAGTAACAACGACACCAGCACAAGTCGTGTTCTCCATCTCCACACTAAATAAGGTAGATCTGGTGCGAATGAAAGGAGTAGACAGGGTGAGCAGTGTATCAGTGAACCTTTATTAGCTGGTAGGTGTGCGTGCGCTGAATTGGCAAAGAACCCTGCAAGTCGACCGCTTGTCTTTCTTCGGAAGAGAACGGCTGCCAACGGAGAGGAAAGGAAATCTGAAATCCCTCCTCAGAGATCAAGCTTTCACAGTGGACTCTTTGGTTGTCGTAGCTGCAGCTCAAAGCGCCTCACGCCCCTGGCAGCTTTTAAAAACCAGGTATTTAATTTTAGAGTTTTTACTGTTTGATATTCAGAAATTAGTCCATTTGAAAGTAAATTCTCCTCATGAGTTCATTCGTACTCATGAAGGCTCAGCTGCCATTTGGGCAACATTGAACAGTAGGTCTACTTTAAAGCAACACTTAATTCAAACGTGGGAATAGTTTTACAGAATGCTCATGACTTCTGATTGAATTCATAATTTCAGGGATCTACTGTCCAGTGCAAGGTGACTATAGCTAACTAAAGCTAACAAAATAACTAAAACTGAAATTGAGAAAACATTTTTGTCAACTGCAGCTTTGTGGAAATGGGCGGAGCTTCGTATGAGTAAGTGTTTAGGCACCCCTGCATGGTTGCCACGGGAGACTCAAGGATTTATCAAACGTGCACGAAAGAGTCAAAGCGACACTCATTGTTTTTGATGAAGGATTAACATTGTAACATGACACAAAATTCCCTTTTTAGATAAACTATATCAGTATTGAAAACACAAACAAAGTTAATCAGTGTTAACCAAAAAGCACTTATGGTAAGTATATCTATTCATGAAAAAGGCTTAACTCTTAGAAATAAACAGCTATGCAAAATGAAACTCAGACTAAAGTTTAAAGTTATCCCTTCAAGTGGGGAACAATATGAGTGTTCACATTATTTCAAACTTGTCCTGGCTTCTGGGGTTGTTTGGTCATTTATAGTACGACCAGCATCTCATTTAGGCAGCATGCAAAACTGAGTTCAATAACATATTTCTAAACGAATGCAATTTGTTTCTTTGCCATCACCATCCCAAGACTCACAGCAATGTGAACACAGAGCAGAAGCCGACGTGACGCCGAGAAGCATCCAGTTGTTTTCAAGTTGTGATTGGGTTTGATGTTCCATGATTATGATCTAGAAAACCACTGAAAAACTGTAGTCTAAAAATCAGTAAATATTGGGCAGAACCAGAACAGGTGAGCCAGCTTAACGACACTTCACACAGAGAGGGCATCAAGGAGATTCAATCACTTTTCATCTATTTTATATTGTCATTATTTTCCTAAAATGCTTTCAATTAGTTATGTGTAATAATACATTTTATTTGAATAGCACTTTTCCAAACACTCTTTGCAGCAATCAAGTAAAATTACAAACAGAGGTACATTAAACCGAATCAGAAAAGAACACTTGCACACATAGCAGTCTTTTAAAAAAATTAATCAGATTTGGAAAACTAGAACAGCAATTTTTTTATTACCATATTTTATTTTTATTTTTTGTTAAAGGAGAAAAGCACAGGTCCCTTGGCGATGAAGCAAAGATAAGCATGTTTAGATTTTAAAGTATAACATATGATATACTAACAAGCAAAAACATGCAAGACAGTCCAATTCTGCGGTATGTAGAAGTTCAAATTGAAGCCATTCTTTAAATTATGCTTATTGTGTTTTAATGATGGACTTTGCACAAGAAAAAAAAAGTGCATTGCAAAACATTGCAGGAAATCACTTGGGTGCTTATTCAGCCATAAAAAGTGACAAACAGAAAGTAATGACTAACACTGCCTGTACATGTTTTGCAAGAGGAAATTTCACAACTACAGGCAGTCAAAACCAGTCCTGGAGACAAATCTATGGAAAGAGTGAGTTATTGACAACACATGGCAGATTCTGATCTTTAAATGGGTATCAAGATTATGTTAGGATCTTAGGTGTAAAAGAAAAGCATTAAAGAGACTAATTAGCACAGAATAAGGTCTAATCGCTGGCAATAACACTTCTGAAAATTCTGGAAGAAGATGGAGCAAAAAAAAAGTCAACACTGATGGAAAAACCTGACGAAGCGTCCAGCTTCTTTAGCCGTCCTATTGCCAAACCATAAAATTACGCAATACAAAATACGCTTTTGGTGCTACCTTTCCAGAATTTTGTCGTGGCAAGGACAGAAATGGTGACATTTTAAATCTGCAAAGATGCGACAAGTCCTCTCCACCTCAGGATCACTGATGGTCGATGAGACGTCTTGCTGATAACAGTCCTTATGAAATCTTTAATCATCTCTGTAGTGGTACCGAGGGTCAAATTGTGTGTTATGCACCAGAATGTACTTTTATTCTGAAATCTGAATCATCCTCACTGTTTGTCACGAGCCCAACGACGGCGGGATCATTAATGAACTTACAGCGTCTCACTTCCGAATGTTATCAAATTTATCTCCTTCCTCAAAATTCTCCACGCAAATACCTTAATATGTCATAAGTAATTGTAAGTGCTTTTCAAATGTATTAAAAATAGAAAACCAAGAAATCTAATTTATGTGGGTATTCACAGCTTTTACTGTGAAGCTCAAAACCACAAGTTTGCTGAGCTCATCATTCAAACTACTTCTCAGCCCTAATAAAGGTTGTAAACGGCAAAATGAGAATCGTTGTTGGAAGCAGTCAGAGCTTCTTAAAGAGACAGAGGCCAATTTCAAGGCGTCAAATTAGGTTAGTCAGCTTTATTTAAAGTCAAGTTTGATGTATGCAGCTTTTACAATTGAAGGTAACATGGTTACTTGATTGTGCTACAAAATTGCACCATGTGCCTGGAAAATACATAAATAAAAGGTTGCAAATACTTATGTAAATTGTGGGGGGGGGGGTTTCTCCACGTTGTCATAACGGCGTATTTGTGTGTACAATTTTGAGGAAAGAGACTCATTTAATACAATTTAAACAAAATGTGAAAAAAATTGAAGCACAGTGAATTCTCTCCAGACACTGGAGAAACTGACTGACTAGTCATGTGTGAATTAGTAAGAGGATCAACACACCTCACTGTGGCCTTTGTTTGCAATAGTTGTTTCCGCGTGTTGCACAAAGGCTGCTGTGTTACTGTCAGAAACTCACCTGCTTGTGGATCCAAATCCGACAGCAACCGCTTCGCCACAACCTGTTTTGGCAAGGTTGAGCTAAATGCCCAGGTGAAACTAATAAACCAATTTCTTGTGTAGGCGTTCTTGCGCTCCGAGTAGATGAAGTAGATGAAGTAGTTGCTGAAGGACTGCAGCATGTGGGGAGTGATTTTTCTCTTTAAGTGAAGTGGGCCGGGTCCAGATTAGTGGGGACATTTAAGACTAAATGAAATGTAAGAAGCTACATTTTGGTACAAAACAATTTGGATATTAACTTTTTTTGCTTCTACAAATTATCAGGTTATGTTGAGGGATTACAATAGTTGTAGAATGTTACTTTTTTCAACTAATTTATTTTTTGCTTACGGAACAACAGAAAATTTGAAATACCTTAAAGGTTAGATGAAATCAGGAAAGAAAAAAATCAAAAATACCAGTTATTGAAATTTAAAATAAAAAAAAAAACCACTATGACCCTCTCATTGACCGAAACTTTAATTGTATTAATCAAAAAGCAATGCAGCTGCAGCAGCAGATGTTTTAAAAGCATCTGGGTAAAGGTCATTGTTGCATGAAGCAAAAACGAAATTGAGGTCAGGCAAATCAGTATTCCAGGTCTTTGCCTTGAAAATGTCAATAGTGGTTGGTACAAAGAAGGATAAAAAAGATTATTACTTAACCAATCGAAAGACCAGACTCCGAGGTGTTATGTGGTCGTATCATGGCCTTCAGCACAGATAACATAACATTTGACAAGAGCCACGCTTACAATACATTGAGATACAAAACTGACATGACCTTCACAACCCTTGAACATTTCCACTTTTCATCACATTACAAAACACAATTTATAATATATTTCTTCGGGATTTTCTATAACAGACCAAGAGAAAGCAACGAATAATGCAGACCAACCTTAAAAAAACAAGAAGAGCTAAAATAGGCTGTTAGATCAAAGCATATCCATTTGTTAAAATGGCCCAGTCAAAGTACAGGCCTATTAAGAATTTGTACCAAAACTTGTAAAATTGCTTCTCAGACAATCTCCATTCAAACCGTCAGATCTTGAGCTGTTTTTCAAAGCTACGCTCGCTGTAAATGCAGGCTACTGACTGAGGGGAGTTGAATATGAATGCATGCAAAGCCTGTCTGATTTTATTTGCTCAAAAGAACTGTGTAGACATTCAGTACTGTGCAATGGATTCTTACAAGCAGTTTGCAATAAAGTAGTTGAATAACCAGAATTGTGACTGTGTGTACATCATGTGGCAGCGACATTATCCAACTTTTACATTGTACTGACACTTGCAGCAGAGGAGGGAGAAGGGTCTGTACTAATAAAGCACATTGTGAACTTTACGTATAAATTTATACATTTTTAACATGGAAAATTCTAAATGCTGTCTTTGAAAGAAAGACAAAAAATATATACATATAATTTTACTAAATAACTTACTTAAAGTAACCGTAAACCTGAAGAAAACATGGTTTCCATAGGTTTTTGCAAAAAATTATATTTTTGATTCCAGACCCATTAACCCTGATGCACCGACATCCAGTATCAGACACACAAATTGTTGACCGATGTGTAAAAATCGCCGCCATCGCAGAGATGCAACAACCCAAAGAAGAGACGGTTACTGAAGGCAAGAGAGATTTCTTAAAGCGCCCTTTATTTTTCTGTGGTGCGAGTCATGACGAGCCTCAGGATGGGTCGTCGGTGAAGGAGAGCCGTTTGTTCACTGAATCAAAAGGTCTCTGGCTTCCAACCACAAATGATACCAGCCTTCTGAATGAGTGTATTGATCCTGCTTGCTTCCCTGGCACTGAAGTCGCACTCCCCCCCATGCAGAAGCACAGCAAGAGATGCCACCTGCGACCTCAGAGTGCTGGGCTTCCCTCTGAGTGTTGTTCATTTAGTTTGCTTAAAGAAGAATGTCACCCCCAATGCTGTCGCACTGAAATGCAGAAACAACTTATGAAGTAGTAGATACGTACATCGCAGACGTATTCATTTCTTTTTCACATTTTGTCATGTTGAAAACACAAGCTTCCATGTATTCTGCTGGAATTTTATGTGATTGTAGTGCGTATGTGAAGTAGTAGAAGAAGAAGTGTTCAGTGTTTGTTCTAAGCAGAAAAAAAATTCCTAGTCAACTAAAAGTTTTGATTTTGGTAACATCTTACCAGAACAATCCCTTCTACATATTGGATGTATTCCTCGCATGGCTTATGGTAATCTCTAAGGGAAATTTGTGTGGTTTATTATTATTTTTTTCTTATCTTGCCTCTCTTTTATAGAGGCCAGAATATTTAGTTGTGTATAGAGCACAACTAAATACTCTACTGAGGCGTGGTGTAAGTGCCTGGGGAAAAAAAGTCAATCAGTTGCAACCCAAGCAAGTCCTCTATGTTTCATTTTTCTTGCTCATTTTTGTATAATATTTTATTTGATGGTTTTTAATGATGCAGAACAACAAAGTCTACATTGGTGTTGAGTTTTTAAGAACTCTGGACAGCATTTGATTACATAAAGTTCAACATCTCAAACCGTCCATGCAGACTCGTCAAACCTGAACAGTATCAATTTCACAGAGCATAGATTCTTTAAAACACAGAGAGATTGGCGAAAACATAAATCTTACTTTTTGAAAACACAAAAACTGAAAATTAAAGCTGTCTAGGCATTTAGAACACATTGGAAAACTGAAAGTTATAGAGAAACCGCCAAATTAAAACACTACTAACAAAGTTATTGAAAAGATAGTTTTGTAGTGTAATCTTTTTCTGGGTGTGTGCAACAACAGTGCAATAAATTGGCAGGTATTTCAAGGGGTGCAGAATAAAGCTTGCTCACATCATCATTCATACAAAAACCCTGACTGATTAATACTAGTCCTATTGACAGATCCTTCCACCTATGGAGTTTAGACTAGTTTAGACTATAGGTCTGTTGTTGTGTGTTACTCGTTCCATTTTTAGATGATGAACTGAAATTAAAAACATCTTTAGTGAGCAAGATTGTGTGCACAAACAAGGAATTTGACCCTGGTTTCACATGCTTAGACGTACGGACATTGAATATATTTATATACACTTACAGGGGAAAAATATAAAACACGCAGTGAGAGGTTGTGTGCATCAGAGACACATCTTGGGAGAAGAAACTGTCTCTGTGGAGACTGGTTTTTGCTAACAGTAATTTATAGCGTTGAGCTAAAGGTAAAAGTCTAAGCAGTATGTGTCCAGAATGTGTGGGGTCTGCAGAGAAGCTGGTTTCCCATGCTGCTTTTTCTCTAACCCTAGACTTGAACAAGTCCTGTACAGAGGGAATGCCAGTCACAATTATCCCCTCTGATTGCTGTTGGAGTCTGGACCTGTACACAGGAAAGATTCAGTACAGAGTCTGGCAGTGTACAAGTTGACCAGCAGATCCTGTGGAAGGTTGTACTTGTCGATGCATCAAAAAGTACAAACTTTACTATTCTACTAAGCAGTGTAAGGCTAGCTCAGATCCCAAGAAAGGGGTGGTTCCTAAATACCTGAAGTGATCCACAGTGAGCACGATGTTATGGATGACGAGGGGTGTTCGTTCTCAGTAAGTCTGAAATCATCTCCACAGTTTTGAGCGGATTAAGCTGGTTCAGACCACACCTGTGCCCTAGCTGTTCAACTTCCTGTCTGTAAGTGGAAGCATCATTGATCTGGATCAGACCAATAACGATGGTGGCATCTGCAAAACTTGAGACTAGAGGAGCGGGTAGAAGACACATACCTGAGGTCGACCGCACAGCTCCAGAGTGTATTAACCCGGATTTGAACCTCAACACAACTTTTACATTGACCTATGCTGTGTTTCGTCCCTTTGGACAAGCCTTTCCAAAAGAGCTTTATTTATCCTGAGAATAAATCACACACAAGTGGTCTATGCTAATTAGCTATTTTTTAAGGTAGTTAGATGGATTGGATTTTATTGAGGGGAATTGGAATAAAAGCGGTGGTGAATAAAAATGGATACCACTTTTTTGGTTTTATTTGGCAACATTTTGGAAACCGTTTACCCCTTTGTGTTTGAGTGTAACGTAAAATCCATGTAAAATACACTTAAGGTTATTTAGAATGAACCAGAACCAGAATGTTCTTTCACTTAGGCCTGTTGTGTTGGTTCCCATTGAGCCACATCCATTACTCAGATTGAGCACAGGCTTCATCCACCTAGGCTTGACAGATGGATTATTTGGTTATGTTTCCCCCCCACATAGCTGATCTGTGCACAGCCACACATTCTGCAGAATCGAGCCGTGCAGGTTCTGATTGTAGGCCTGCTGCTGGGTGCTGTTCATGAGAGCAAAGCAGAACAGACCCGCCATTTCCCGTTCTCAGACGTCCTTTCTTTTATTTATTTTTTTCCTCCTTTCACGGCGCTTTGACGCTGAGCAGCAGCAGCGGGCAGCAGGAGGAGGGAGAACAGGGAGAGGAGGAGGAGGAGCGGCGGCGACAACGACGACTTGCGGAGCGGCGGAGGCAGGGATCCGGTGTGCTACATCGGGATGAGAGCGAGACAGAGACTCGGGTCGAATGAGTCAGCGAAAGAAACCTCACTGTCTTGGCATTTCTAAAAATCCGAATGAATCGGGACTGACCCTGCCTGAAAAAAAAATCTAGTCCATATATTTTTAATATATATTTATTGTTGTCAGATTCCGATTTGCTTTATATTCCGCCCTCCCCTGGTCCGCGGCTGCCATAGCCTAGTTTTGATTTTTCTTTCCTCCGAGCGAGGTGGGGAAATAGGGGGGTCTTGAGAGGCAAAGGAGGAGGTGGATATCAAATTTCAATTTTTTAAACAGCTGGGGGAACGAAAAATCTAACTTCGGAGACTAAAGCCGTTCGGGCTTCACAGTTTTTGAGTCTTTTGTTTCATTGAGTGAAGCGAAGATGTCGGGACAGAGCATTACGGACAGGATAACGGCAGCCCAGCACAGTGTAACGGGATCCGCGGTGTCGAAAACAGTATGCAAGGCCACCACACACGAAATTATGGGCCCAAAGAAGAAACATTTGGACTGTGAGTATATCTGCACTGTTCTCTCCTGGTTGAAAGTTAAAACTACGGCGTAGCTTGCTCCCAAATGTAACCGAGCTCAGTTATGGCGATGGTGGAAGCTAGGAGAAGGCCTCAAAGCCTCACCGGAGGCTACATGCTAGCAGATGCTGCTCATGACAGGGGGATTATAATGTTTTCACGGCGACCACATGCCTTATTGTTACTCTAATAATGGGTGTTTAATTTGTCTTGACCCTGTAGTATGTTGTATTAACGCTTAAGTAGTGTTTTCTACTCTTTTCATTACGTTAGTTGTCATATTAGCTTATTAGGCTACCTGGTTCTGTCTCCAATACTTGACACAGCTTGAACGTTGTACATTACAAAGCACTACGTTGTTTCTACGGGTCTTAAAATATCAAAATTTCCGATTTGGGTACATTATATGTTTTAAAAACTGAAAATGAGTGATTGATACAGCTCCTAAGATGGAGTTGGCATACATATTGATACTTGAGTAAATGACTATTTTACTGCTTTCAAGCAGCCATGTATGCAAGTTATTTTATGACAGGTGTTTGTCAAAATAAATTATTTCATTGAAGAGCTCATTCAAAATAATTTAATGTGATATAAAGATTATGTGTGTAGGTTAGAAATTATGAAAAGTATAGCATTTTAAAGTCCAACATTCTGAGGTCATTTCTCTGAAACAGGTTTCAGAGAAAGGGCTGGTTTAAGGTATAAGTGAACATTATTACCTCCTGTAGCAAGTTTTGGGGGCTTAAGGAGAAATTTAATTTACACAGTTAGTAAAAAAGACCCAGGTTGTACACGTTTTAGAGAGCATAGTCTGAAAGTTATACCATTAGTCATCTTTTGAGCTATTTTCAGAACTTTTGCTCTTGTTTGCGTTCTATAAAACATTTTGTGCACACTGTAATTATTTGGAAAACATTAAGAAGTAATAACTTATTTCCTAGGATTGCTTGAGCTTGAGTCTTTTATATCTGGATTATAGGCCTGGCTATGCATGAATTCAGTTTTAAAGTAGAGTAATTGTTGTAGTTTAAAAGAACTAATTCGATTGTAATAATTTTAGCACTTTTGTTGAATTTCTACAAATTTACTGTAATAATAAGAGCTTTCCCAAGGTTGTTTGTGACATTGAGCAAAATCTATTGGTCTCCCAACAGCTCTTATTGCTCCACTGAGCTTCCTTTTCTGATCTTTACAATTTTTTTGTTTTTGTTTTTCTGTGCTGTAGGCCCACTTTGCATAAAACTCAAGATGTATCAAAATGCTTTGAATAATTTGGGTGTTTTGGATACTACTGTAAAACGTTCAGCAATACCTTTTGTAATTGGATAAATATTATTTGCTTAATTGATTTCAATATGTATGCTGGCAAGAGTTTTAAAATAGCTTTATGTCTGAACATATCGTTTCTGGAAAGCTATTATTACTTTTAAGGAATGCCAAAGTTGACTAAGTTAAAAATTAAGAGTGCTTGGACTTCTGAAATTTGTCATTGTTGTTTTTTTCCCCCTCTCTCAATTTACATTGAAACCGTTTTTGTCAATGGTCAGAAAAAAATTTAACTAGACTTAAGGAATACCTTTGATCAGTTTTTGTACAAGTCAAGCCATAACTGAATCATTTTAAACAGGTTTCAGATGATCAAAATACAAATTTATGAATTTTAAAGCTAATATTGGATTAGTGAAAGTGCACAAAATTGTAATTTTGGTGAATTCCTTTGCTTAGTTGACATTCTGCTTGAAAATTATAATATACAGGTGGGTCAAACTGTATAGTTATCCACCTTTCCGATGAGCGTATAAGCATTTATCAGTAAGTCGGTAAAAAAGGTCAAATGCAGCCTCACCATATAACTGAATACTATTCTGTATTTCTTGTAAAACACACTAATTGGAGCAGAAATATGTGTGAAAGGAGAATGTTTTGATGATTAAATGTCACTATCTTAATTTTTTCATACATCAAATATAATATTAGAGTAACTGGTTATAAATGTAATTTCCCCTTATTTGCCAATTTGTGTTGTTAAAGTTTAGGTTATTAGGTTGTTTTATACCTGACCTTTTCAGTCAATTCTAGGAGGATGATGGGGATATAAATTGATGAAAATAGTGGGGGCCTGATGGGGAGCGTAGGTTTTAGTTGTCATACATTTTCCCTACTTCATGAAATGCTAATAGAGTACATATCTCTTAGCATGGTATTTTGTATGTTTTTTATAGATTAATGTGCTTAATTGTCAACTTTATACTATTTTCTTTTGTAAATGAAATGTTCCACACTGGTTCAATGACAAAAATTAGTTTTCTTCCCTTTGGGACAAAATTTTAACTATGCCTGGAATGGTTGTTCTTTCTCAAGTAAGTGCAATGCTGGTAAAACATTGTTAAAGGCTTAATGGAGGAACTTTGTTGTGATGACTTCCTGAAGGCGGAGTGCCGGAAAGAGCAAGTGCTTCTTAAAGAGACAGAGGCTCAATTTTATGGCGTTAAATTGCATCGTCAAATTTCTTTAAAGTCACAGTTAACATATACAGCATTAAAGTAACATCTTAAGGTAACACTGTAAGTTGATTTTGCAATGAAATTGCACAATATGGCTGGAGAATGCATAATACTGCCTTTTTCAAATAAGAGGTTGTTATGTTAATGACAACTTTGACACAATAAAGAATTTGACTTTAAATGCAAAGCAACATTTAATTAAGTACTTGATTTTCCGTGCTATGTTGATATCTCACCTAGACATTTTGTTTCGTTTTATGCACAATCACTTTTTATCTTTATGTTTAAAGCTAGCATACTGCTAGATATTTGTGCTTGATTTTTAAAGCATCAACAAAGAAAACAATAAAGGAATTGTGGAGCAGATCATTACTTTGAGTGGATTTTCACATAAAAACGGAACAAAAATCCACAGACCTGGAATGCATGCCTGATACATGCACTGCTGTGTGGGTAATGCAATACAAGCTGTGGCTTTCTGCTTCAGAAACATGGAGGTGACTATAAGGACACAGATTGTGGCAGAGGGTTGCAGAAGGCTCTTCCTTTCTCACGCGGATCACGGAAGAGGCGGCCTCCGCTCGGCACAAGAGCAATTGTGCAATTTTCTGCATATCGACGGTTGCTTGCAAACGCAATGACAGCAATAAAGGTGGTTTTTGTTGGTGCTCCAGTGTGATGGGTGAAGTTCAGTCACAATGAACCCCGTGTGTTATGTCAGACTGCAAACTCATCACAGCGCTTTGTGGACTGAAACGGCTGAAAGTGGCTCCTGAGCTGGTTATAATAAGTTATTGTGTTGCATATTGCAGGTTTTGCATGCGTGTTGTCGCTGAGTTTGCTCCCCAATTGTGAGATGAGTGAGTGTTGTCAGACTGTTAGCTTATTCTAAGGCAGCTAGTAGCTATTTATTTATTTATTTTTTTTAATTATGTTAAGATATTATTGGTTTTGGTTGTTTGGGGTGGCAAACAGGAGGAACTTATGAAAAGTTTAAAAGGTTATTTTGTGTCTGTGAAGGAAACCCAAGAAACCTCTCTCTTTCTACCAAAAACTGGTTGACAAAAGTCTTCAGTCTGGTGCAGCAGTCTCAACTAGCCTTTTGTTCAGAAAATTCATTATTCATTTTATTTATCTTGTATATTTAAAATGTCTTTCAGTGTCAAATGTTCATTAGCATTTCAAGTTCATTGATCTTTGAGAATGTGTTCTTGCATTGTTATGCCTTTATCATTATGTTACTGGAAAATGTTCCCAAATGACAATATCTTCGTTTACCGCAATAACTTTCGGGAAGACTTATCGCTCAGCAGAATGTGTTATCCTGATGGGTGTAACTTTCTTCTGTCAATAGTTGAGTTAGAATCACCTGCGGCTGTTGCGTAATATATATAAAAAAAGCAAAGGTAGCTTCAAACAACTTTTTAGATATTTTGTGTTGCTAATGCAAAAACCAGAAAGGAAATTAAGTAAGCTGTAATTTTTGGTTGTTTCTAAATATATTTGACTTCACATTCTAAAGTTTGAGGGTTTCCTGTTAATTTTCCCCCCACAAAAGATAAGAAATTGATAAACCACACCTTTTGAAATGGGTTTAAAAGTTATAATATAAATATAAAGTCATAATTTCTTATCACTTGACTTGAATATTAACTTGTTATATAACAGCAGCCGGTCAGAGTTCTCAATTTTTTTGAGGACAATTGTTATGTGTTAAAGTGGAAATAAGAACACTGGATTAAAAAAAAAAAAAAAAGTTTCTTTAGTTTTTTGTTATTATTTGAACAACAAACAGTCTCTGTTTGTAATCTTTCATAATGTGCTCTGAGTACTTTCTGATAGAGATGAAGGTTAGAATAAAAGCATTGGCTGGTTACCACTATGGGGGTGTGTATGCATGTGGAGGTTATAGAAGGATTTACAGAGGGTAGAGTAACGCAGCACTGCAGCTCAGTCTGGAAGAAGACTCCTGCATATTTATAGAAAGGAAGACTCAGTTGTTTGAGGGGAAAAAATTATATAGCTTTGGATTAAAAACTAAGAGCCACATAGCATTTTTTAATAATTGTGTCCAATATTTTACCATATACATTAATTTACTTTTTACATAGCTTTGTCTAATAAAGAATGCTTTTTATATTGTTCATATTCACTGAATTACTTACTGTAATTATTATATTTCTATTTGTTTATGGAGTCAATTTCTAGTTAGTTTTAGTTTTTACAATTAAGCAATGAAATGCTGTTAAATTGTGTTCCATTGTTTTTCTAAATAACCAGTTATACTGGATGATAAATTGTCCCAGAAATTACTGCAATAAACAATAATGTTGTTTTTAAGACCATGTTTTAAGTGATGTACTGATAATGGCATAATAATGCAAGTAATAAACTTTTAATTTTGTAAAGAACACTTCACACTGGAGCTGGAAGATATATTACATATCCAAAATAAAACACTCACAATTAAAAACAATAAATAAAACGGAAATAAAAACCACACACAAACTGAAACCACAAATAAAATGCATTATGTCTACGCAAACAAAAAATATTAACCACCAGAATGTAAATTATCAAGCTTATTTTAATTTCAAGTGCAATTAATTGCTTAAGTGCTAGTTGGATTTACTCTGGCACACATTCTAAAAAACTTTCATGTAGAAGAAATCAAACCAGTTCTAGTGGGAAAATGGGGTATTGCTTTAATGTTTCAGAAATGATCATAAGTTTATCATTTATCTTCCTACACTAATAAAAACTCTTTAAGATTCTGTTTTAGTGTAAAGTTAGCAAGTGAACTGAAACAAATTTGTTGAGACCTTTACTTAAAAAAAAAAGCCTTTTCACATAGAAACTTTCTGACAAAATGCTAAATATTTCCTACTTCTACAGCTATTAATAAGCTGACATGTAAAAAATTAATTCTGATAGTTTTGATAAATTTCCACTCAGTAATTTTGGACTGATATTTGCATACCAGTCATCTTTTCATTTAGCATCGTTGTGCTTTACCTTTGTGGTTTTTGTTGTTTACCTTTTGAGATTATGGTACATTTATAGTTTGAGGTTATAACAATAACAATTTGGAACTATGTAGACTTAAAGTCTTGAATATGTACTTTATTAAAGGTCATCTAGAGTTGCTGCAAAAGGGGGTAAACTTATATAAGTGTGATAAATCAGTGTAATATCAGCCTCCATGGTTATGGTGAGGCAGAGCTAAAACAAAGCAAAGACGATTGTGTCAACCAAGGACAAGTGAACCTACATACATATCATGTTGCAGTTCTTCAACATGATATGGATAATGGTTTTCTATCTGTTTTAGATACAGGTATTTGGAGCATGTTGTTCGTTCTACTTATTTTTATGTAAATCCTGTTGCACAGTATTATCTTTACTGTGAGAAAACCTCATCATCTTGTGTTTTAATTTAGTGAGCTGTAAAGGCCAAAGAGAGGCAACACAACGTCAACGGAGAAAAACAGATTTGGAGAAAATCACTCACTTCGAGTTTTATCTGTCATTAGAATTTTTGATATTTGAAGATTTAATTTTTTTAATAAAAATCTGGAAATTTTTTTATTTTTATTTTTTCCACCAACGATCTCCTCGAGGTTCCGTAGTTCAGAGTGATGTCAGCGCACGCCAATGCTGCCATTTGCTGACAGGCGTGCTATAAAACACGCCTGTCAAACAAAATGCCATACGTTTTATAGTCTGTTTATTTGGACTTCGAATTCAGTTCAACTCTATGACAAAAAATTGGGGCCAGGCTAAGATTGTTTTTTTGTTTTGTTTTTTATTATTATGAGAATAAATTCTCATGACAATGTCGAAATAATGAGAATGAAGTCTTAATATTACAAGAATAATGTAATATTAGAGGATGAAGTAGAAACTTTATGAGACTGAAAAGGTATAAAGAAAATATATATGTATATCCAGGCCTTTTTCTTATTAAAATAACCTATTTTCTCGTAATTTTAAGACATTCTTCTGGTAAAATTGTCTTTATTCTGCTGAAGGGATAATTAATATGAAAACCGCTTTTTGAAAATGTTTTCTGTTATGTATAGTTTCTTTCTTTCTTTCTTTTTAGTTGTTTTTTTAGAAAAGAAAGCAAGAAAAAATATCTACCATAATTTCCGGACTATAGAGCGCACCCGATTATAAGCCGCACACAGCACATTTTAAAAGAAAAACCATTTTGTACATACATAAGCCGCACCTGTGTATAAGCCGCATGTGCCTACATGCAGACGGTACACAGAAAGAGTTTTCAAAGTTTTAGTAATATACCTTAGCTTTTCTTTCCAAACAGAGCCTGTTAAAGTCACTGAGAGCCGTCTTCATCTTCCTCCTATGCACTGAGACGTGTTAAGTTACATTAAACTTGCGTCTTCTTCGACACGTATATTCCACCTGTCTCACTCTTACCTTTTCTGCTCGAGCGCCCCTGGCGGCCGTTAGGAGAAAAAAAAAAGAAAAAGAAAAAGCATAAATAAGCCGCATCGTTGTATAAGCCGCAGGGCTGAAAGCGTGAGACAAAAGTTGCAGCTTATAGTCCGGAAATTACGGTACTTAATATTGGACTTTGTGTAAAAAGAATTATACCATATCATCCAGCCCTATTACACACAGCAATGTTTAGTCCAATCTATTATAGAAATGGGTGTCATATCAATAATTAACAAGAACAAAAAGCTCTCTAATTAAAGAACTGTATTTTCTACTCAAGGTATCGTAACAAAAACAGTCACTAAAAAGTCACAATCCATTAATAAATAAATGGTTTCCAAAGGGCTGAGTAACATTATGTAGGGCAAATAAAATCAGTGTTTGTGTTTTTCATAAAAGCGTATTTATCTAGAGGCTGACGTATGTATGCAAGTTATATCTTAACAATCTAGATATGCAGAGATTGAACACGCAAGTTAACCCACATAGATTAAATGGTCATCAAATGGATAAACCAGTAACACAACTAGATTTCTAATCTTTCCAAAATGGTCCCAAAGTATTTAAAACCGCTTCCAACTAAAACATGCAAACTCTTAAACTCTGCGGAAGTAGGTAGAGGCTGAGCAAAGCCTGGCCAAAGTTTGATTTAAACTGAGGAGCTGACTGAGAAAATCATTAATCAAACAGGCTGCGAATCAGACACAAAGGAACATGATGTCAGCTGCTGTCTCCTGACAAAGCTACCATAACCTGACCTGTGCATGATTACTGCTGTCAGGCCAAAGGTTAACGTTACAAAGATGTTGTATAATTCACTCTAGTTGAGTGTTATTCTGACACCTTAATCACACCATCGTCATGTGTTTTACAGATCCACTACGGTTGGGTCAACAACTTTACACAATACAATCTTCTGAATTTTGAGTGGACGTTTTTAACAGAGCGACTCCTTGAATGGATCTGACCTGTACGAAATATTCGACCTTGTTGTGGTGTCATACGGCTGTTGCATGAATTCATTTGAGTCTTGTGGATTAATTCATTTTGAAATTACCCGCACCCCCCCTTCCTCCTCCCGGCTCTTCTCGTCTTCGTCAGCCTCTTCTTCTGGGTGGTTCAGCCAGCCATGCTAACCGCGGCTACCACTGCTTCTCTGGAAGGTTATTCTGTCCTACTTGTAGTACCCCCCCTCCCTCCTCCTTTGAAAAAGTCAAATATAGGACAGAAAGGGAGGCCCATATACTCGGTCGGTCTGATCGCTGCCGTGAATGGCAGGGTCATCTGCGCAGCTGGGGCCCGGCTGTTCAAACTATGATCATTAAAGCAAAGTACGAGCAAAGGAAGTGGGGCAGAACATGAGCGGTTAATGTCCTAATGCAGTGCACTCACTGGTGCCCTGGCCAAGCGGTGCGTCTTCACCATTAACAATTAGACTGGGCATTAACGGCTTCAGCTGCAGGGCTGCGTGACTGCTTTCACACATGATTTTCCCTTTCATTTTACTGCAGAAAATGTGCTCATTTAACAGTTTTCCACCATTTCCTTTCTTTTCTTTCAAATATTTTTACTAGAGCCAATCAAACAAATTGCAACTTATAATTCTTGTTGTTAAATCTCAGTTTTCAGGTCAATTTTTCATCATTGTAGGCATATTAACAGTACTGAAATTTCAGTTTCTCTGATTAGGGATTTTTTTTCTTGCTCATGTTCCAATAAACAGCTGAATGACATCGAACCTTAGAGATACAAAAGATGGCTTGAACTCACAAATCAGTTTTCCGCTTTTATTTGACTGTCTTGAAGAAGACTTAATATTTTGACACCAACTTTGTCTCCATCTGAGTCAGAAGTAAGCAGCGTTTTTGTTGGGGTTAAATAGAAACGTCCAGAAATGGGTGTAAAACAGTCATTGGAGGCTTGATTAGATAAAATTTCTAGCCTCAGCCCCGGGATCCACCCTATTCTTGTTTTATAGGAAGGGTGGAGCCTCTATCTGCACTCAACATTTTCAACAAGTCAAAAGTAAACGCTACCCACTTAAAAAGAGAGTAGCTGATACCATCATCTAAAGGTCACATTATCCACAATACAAATAGAAACCTCTAAGCATTAAACAAGGGTTTGCAGACTGACATTTAATGTATTGTGGGCCAAATGTCTAAGAAAATGTTAAATTCTAACATGTTTTATTTAATTTAATGGAAATCAGAGAAAACAGGAAGTACTGGTCTGTAAACAATAATTAATATGTACTGATAATTAATATGTACTGATCATAAAAATTATTGATTAACACAAAATATTTTCATGTGAATCATGTGTAAAGTTAACTTGGACCATTAATCAGTTTTCCACATTATTTTATTGATTTTAAAATATTTCTTATTTTTATTAAAAATATAGGTGCTTTAACATAATCTATCGGGGTTAAACCAGTTTCCTAATTAAACTGATGGATTTAACAAATCTGATCATACCGGTTTAAAAAAAAAGAGTTTAGCTAAGGAGTAATAATTTCGGCCGTTGTCAAATAAAACAGTGGGTTGAGTCGTCTCTGAATACACATTTTTTACACTAAAGACTGCACAATATTAAAAAAATTAATATTGTTTCCATGATTATTTTAATGAATGTTTCATCTGGGTATATCCTCAAATTATGACAAGAAAACAACTTAGTTGGAGTTCCGTTAAGAATTTTACCTGAACATTTCAAACCCTCATAAAACATTTTCTGCGGCAACAAACTATCACATCACGTAATGGCAAAGAGAACCTGGATAATTAGCTAATATCTCTGAAAATGTGATCACAATAAATTTGTTTCAATGGCTTGTCGTCATAGAAAACGTGTCATTTGAGGCAGCAGATTATACTATTATTATTATTATCCTCTGGTAATAATCCTATTAAATAGGCTTGGTTGAAGATTTCTTTATATGACAAGAGCCAAGTTGTTTTATGCAGTTTTTGTGACTCAAATTTTTTTTATCCATAATGAACACAGTAGAAAAAAAGCTAATTTTTAAACAAATCTGCAAAATTGTTGACTGTTTCTGTAGAAACAGAAATACATGAGAATATGAGGATGAAGCCTTCAGGGTTTCCAGGTGTTTGCGTGTGTTTAGTAATAATTGCAATTTTGAATTGTTTCCAGATTTGATCCACTGCACCAACGAGATGAACGTGAACATTCCCCAACTGGCCGACTCTTTATTCGAGAGAACCACCAACACCAGCTGGGTGGTGGTGTTCAAGTCGCTCATCACCACACACCACCTCATGGTGTACGGCAACGAGGTGAAATATTCACTCACATCATCACCGTCATGCTATTCCCCAGAGTTTACACTTTAACCACTCTTCTCCTCTCGCAGCGTTTTATCCAGTACTTGGCTTCAAGAAATACACTTTTCAACCTCAGCAATTTTTTGGACAAAAGCGGCCTACAAGGTAATGCGTTGAATATATTTTTCTTTAAAAAAAATAAGAATAAAAGCTGATTTAAAAAATATTTTTTCTTTTTTTTTGCGGCGTGACGTTGCAGGCTACGACATGTCTACATTCATCAGAAGGTATAGTCGGTACCTGAACGAGAAAGCCGTCTCCTACAGACAGGTCGCCTTCGACTTCACAAAAGTTAAACGAGGGTAAGACTGAACAAGCTGGGATTCTCTCCTCTGTTTACTGCAAGATTGTCCTAATACAATCTTGTTCTTCATAGTTGCTAAACCAACTTTTGTTTCTTTTTCTTAAAATTCTGTCATTTTTTTTTGTTTGACCAACAAACCACCTCCAAGTAATTTGTCGACTGTGACAATTTCGTAACTTGAAGATCAGTACACAAGTCTTATTTTTTTTATACATTTTAAGTGTCAATCAGATATTGGCTAATTCTATCCATCCATCCATTTTCTGCATACCCTTGTCCCTATTGGGGTCAGGAGGCGTGCTGGTGTCTATCTCCAGTGAACGTATCGGGCGAGAGGCGGGGTCACCCTGGACAGGTCACAGAGACTTCTTGCTGCAGTCTCTGTGTTGCAGGACACAGAGACTGACAGGACAAACAACCATGCACACACACACTCACCCCTAGGGAGAATTTAGAGAGACCAAGTAACCTAACATGTCATGTTTTTGGACTGTGGGAGGAAGCCGGAGTACCCGGAGAGAACCCCACGCATGCACAAGGAGAACATGCTAACTCCATGCAGAAAGACCCCGCGCCGGGAATCAAACCCAGGACCTTCTTGCTGCAAGGCAACAGTGCTACCAACTACGCCACTGTGCAGCCCTGGTTAACTCAATCTTATTTTATTATCAAGGGAAAGTACCTCAGCTTGTTATCAGTGCTCGCTTACGAAAAGTGAACCAGGAAAGGCCTACGCCGCACGCATATGCAAATTTTGTCCTTTGCCTGCCTCTACTCAGAGAGAAGCTGTGAAGAGAAACTGAAACAGAAAATTAAGGAAGACCATTAAGCCATATTACCAACATTTGTTAAATGTTTAAAATATGTTAAATTTACTGTTTACTGTTGGCATGTTTATAGATCTGGTTTTAACAACAATGACAAAGTTATTTTTAAAAATTCCATGTTTTTCACAGGAATCGCTTTATTCAGTCTTATGAACACAAATATAAAATATACAAGGGCTGTTAACACTTTTATCACCTTTATCGATTTGTTTGGATGATACGATGTATCTCTGTCACGATACAATTTTGTTTAAATTGTGATGGCTATAAAGTCATATATGCCAATTCAATCCAATCATTTTCATGCATCTTTAACAATTTACAAAAACAACTCAAATGTGATTTGAACGTCTTTATTTCTAACTTATTTCAGACATCAACTGTGTTCCCCCAGTTGTTCTGACAAAATAATCACCGATTAATCATTTCAAGAGTAACTCAGGATCCATTCACTTCTAAGATGATGACCCCCTTTTGAAACTGCACAATTTTTTAAGTGTTATACATTTGTATATAGATGTAAAAACTTGTCCTGACCGTGAAATTCACAAAAAAGTAGAATCATCTGTATTAACTTAAATTAATGTTGTTACCTTCTTTAATTTGATGTATTTTTTTGCCTAAAATATTTTTTTTCTTTAGACAGAGTTGGTGTTTTATTTATTTATTGCTGCCAAAATCACTTTCTCATCAAATGGCAAAACAGAACCACAGTAGGTTCTTGCAGGACAAAATTATGCATCTATTTTCATAAACTATAAATTTCAAAATTAAATGTCAGAAGCCCATGTCACTATATTTTTGTGCCGACACTGCATCTCTCTCTTTTCCCATTTCCTAATTATAATGACTGAAAGCCTTTTGAGGTTTTGGTGTTTTCATGTTCAAAAATCCTAGTTTGACTTAAAAGACAAATTATTTCCAATGTTTTCTTTAAATTCGTCTGACATTCTAGACTATTTGTTGCCTTATTAAGTAACCGTGACTCCACACCTCCAAACAGAGTCGACGGCGTAATGAGGACCATGAACACAGAGAAGCTGCTCAAAACCATACCCATTATTCAGAACCAGATGGACGCCCTCCTCGACTTTAACGTGAGTTTCCGCTAAAGCCTCGTCCGGCTGAAGTTTACAGGTTACGTTGTGTTTTCTAAACTCACATTTCACACGGTTTGTGCCTCAGCAAATGGCAGCGCAGTGTCTTTTAATAGAAATAGTCGTGGCTGACTGCCTTTTCTCAGGTCAATGCCAACGAGCTGACTAATGGAGTCATCAATGCAGCCTTCATGCTCCTCTTCAAAGACTCCATCAGGCTCTTTGCTGCTTACAACGAAGGCATCATCAACCTGCTCGGTGAGACCTTAAGCTTTGCTCTTATTTTTATTTTTTATTTCCCCCCCCCCCCTCTGTCAGTTTGTGAATGTTTGCACTAGTGTTAAAACCGCATCCTCTCCGTCCCAAACAGAGAAGTACTTTGACATGAAGAAGACTCAGTGTAAAGAAGGCCTGGACATTTACAAAAAGTTCCTCACTCGCATGACCCGGATATCGGAGTTCCTCAAAGTAGCCGAGGTAGATGCCGCTTCATTTTCACTCCGAAAGCTGTTGCCATAAATGAGTTCAACTGGTTTATTTTTTATTTTTATTATCCATTTTTAAACAGCAGGTGGGAATTGATCGAGGCGATATCCCAGACCTCTCACAGGTGAGCAACATCATTTTTTATTTTAGTTTAGTTATTTATTATTAGAAAAAGCCATGCCTTGCTTTGCTTTCTTTATTTCCAGCTAAGATAATCCCTGGGTTTTTTGGTCTGGCTAGAGCACAGATGTAGATTACACTGAGATGCTAATTAAACGAGACACGTGACTTTAGAGATGCACCGATCAGAATTGTGAGTTGCCGTTTTTGTAAAACATGGATCTTTTTTTCTTCTAGTTTTTATGATTGCACGAAGTAAATTGTAAAACAGGCTCTTATGAACATTATAAATCAAATACCAAATGGTTAGAGTTTACATTCTTAGCTGACTTTAGCATCTTACATTAGCGATTAGCATAAATGCCGTGACAAAAGCGGTGATTTCCATATGTTTTGCATAGAGCAAGGCTGGGTAAATTTTCCATAAGGTCTCATGAGTAACTATGGTTGCCTTTGTGGGTCAAATCCACTAAAGTGTGACATGCCACATTGACAACTGAGATCTTGTTAGTATCTTCCTATAAGTAACTTTTGTCTAGCAAAGCAATTGAGCTTATTGGTGTAATAGCAATCACTATGTAGTGGTATTGTAAACAGAGGTCGCGCTAGACTGTTTTGTTCTCAGTCATCTTGACTGATAACATTTTAAAAAATCGGTCATGTACTGTTTTTACCCGTCAAATTATAATCATATTAACATAGGCTATTTAGCATTTTTATGCGGTTTGGTTAATATTCACCTAGTAGAACTGTGAATCCAGATCCCATCACACATAAAGCAGATAAATGCATCTAACTTTTTCTCCATAGTGACAAAAATCACTGACTGTGGCCCCAATAACTTATAATAAATGAAATTAAAGACTCCACTTAAATTACGGTCACTTCAACTGCTGGGGTCTGAATGCACAGCCTCACAAATTCCTCCTGGTCGCATCTACAGTGAAATCTGCTCTGGTTCATCAGTCAGTTGGATCCGTCTGATCCAAACTGATCAATTGAACTCTGCGAGTTTTTTACCCTTTGCTTTTACAATCTTTTTGCGTGGTTTCGCTTCCCCGAAACGGACAGAAGTTACGTCTGCTGCTCTCCTTCTGGGCGCAGGAGGTTAACGTGAACAAAGAAGGCTCCTTTTATTGAATGAGTTAAGGATGAATTAAGTTTAATTCCTTGCAGCGGCGGAGCCCGCATTGGTGGTGCAGTGCACTGCGCATGTTACAGTCTAATTAACTTCTGCACTGTCATTTATTTCCTCAAGACAAACCACCGGTTCTTCTGTTTAGACTGTAAACTGTTTAGCAACATTGAAAACTGTTCAGTTTTCTCTATTCTGTATGTAATGGAGACCGGAATTAAACGTGCCATTTCAACCAAAGGTTTTGAATGCGCTTCCTAACCAAGACGCTCCAAAGTGTCCGGTCCATAACTCTTCAACATGTTGCCAGCTCCCGGTCAGAAAGACGCATTTAGTTCAGCGTCCATGAGATGATATTCAGAAAGGTCTTTTTTTAATTGATTAATTTTAGTTGCCTCTACGATGAAAGTCTATAATGTCTGCCCAGTCAAGGGTGTTAATTATAACCTGTCAAAATGACCGACGGGCTTTAAATTTTTCCGTCGTTTAAAATAAACAATTGGTCAAATATGGAAAAATATTCGGTTAACACAACCTCTGATTGTAAAACAGAAATCTCAGCAACTTTATGATTTAAAATGACAAAAACAGGCAATCCCCCAAGGCTTCTCGTTTTCCAAGACTACAGGTCACTTACAGTCCCAATTGGATGTGGTTCTGGTTAGAATATAGTAAAGTCAATGTTTTGTAGTTAAAATGGAAATTATTCTCCTCCATTCACTAGTCAGTTTCTTGGTGCATCTCTAATAATTTTGCATGATTTTTATTTATTTATTTTTTTTGGCCGCATGTTTTTCCTGAAGGGGGCGCTTTCCCTCCTTTTGCTTCCGATCCTCCCTCTGCTCTTCCAACCTGCGTCTGCTTCAGTAAATAAAGGTGTTTTTTTTTTTTTTAAGTCCACCTTATAGAATGAGATCGACTGCATTTTGACAGCTTTATCTCCAAATTAAAGTAAAAAAAAAATTAATAAATAAAACCGCACATGCTGCTGCATCAATATATCACCCCAAAGAAGTTAAGTTGAAATGCTTTTCCCCCTCTGACTGTCACCACCTTTATATTCTGTATTCTCCTCCCTCCTTTATCTTTCCACTTTAGTTCACGGTTTGTGTAAGTACTGTTCTTTCACTCTTCTTCTTCTCTGTTCGTGACTTGCCTCGGTGTTGTCTTTTTGCATGCCTCTGCTCTGACTCGTGTCTCCCACGTCGTGGTGAAACGCAGTTAAAGGAAAAAACCCTCACTGTGGTAAATTCTGCTTTACTCGCGTCGTGTCGTTGAGGCAGCGTAGCTCGTTCTCCTGTTGAAAAAAAAAAAAAATTAAAAATGGCTGCCCTGTCGTGTTTTAGACATGGCCGATTCAACAACCGGGTTGTTGAAGGAGCTGTGGTGCAGTCCGTCATCCCACACAGATGTTACTCTCCTCCCAGAGTAGCTTTTTGGCTGGAATGCGGTCATCGATCAGTGGTTGGTGACTTCCACCCCGGAGCAGGTGTAATTCTCTGAAATTGGCTGACGACTCATTTGTTTCCGATGGTATTTCATGAGGTTTTGTGCTATCCTGCTCCATCGTCGTTGCCCACCACTGCCCGTAATGGTGTTGATGTCCATTCATGTAAGATTTTCGACGTGTCAAGCGGTTGCTGACTGTGCTTTCTTTATTTTTAATTTTTCCCTCACCACACCAGGCTCCCAGCAGCCTCCTGGAAGCTCTGGAGCAGCATTTGGCCTCTTTAGAAGGGAAGAAAGTCAAAGACTCCACTGCAGCCAGCAGGTACTTTAACTCACCGCCATTGTTGCTGCTTTTCTTTCAGCGTTTAATCGATAATGATTGCTCATTGGCTCTGTTTATCTTCTTCTGTTTGTTTGTTTTTCTTTCTTGCTTCAGGGCCAGCACTCTATCAAACGCAGTGTCATCATTGGCTAGCACAGGGATGTCTTTCACTAAGGTGGATGAGCGGGAGAAGCAGGCAGCTCTAGAGGAGGAACAGGCCCGACTCAAAGCTCTCAAGGTTTGTGTAGAGGTCGAGATTCACGCCATGAACGCATCTCATTTGACTGCTTTCTTAAGTTGCACTATTATTTATTTATTTTTTCCCAGGAGCAAAGGCTCAAAGAGCTCTCGAAGAGGCCATCATTTTCCACCACCGATACATCGCCGATCTCCACCACTGGGGGAACCATCAGCACAGCACCAACCATCGACCTCTTCTCCACACCCAGCTGCTCAAACGGGTACTGCTTTCACATAGCCACTAGTTATTTATTGGCTTATTTAGATTAAATTTTTTGTTTTGCTTTCTTGCGTCAAGTTTAATAGATGTGACTCGTAGGCCTGTCACAATAAATTTTGCTGGACGATAAATTGTCTCAGAAATTATTGCGACACATGGTGTTGTTTTGAGATCATTTTCAAGTAATTTATTGATAATGGCATAACATTGCAAGTTTTTTTTCTTTCTCCAGTGTTTTTCTTTATCGCCAGTCTTCACAGAGACTGAAATCTAACGCTGCTTAATAATTGGAAACGTTTACGTTGACTTAAATTTAAATGAACTTTGATTCATCTCGCTCTTTATTTTTAACGTTTTTCCCCATCATTATTTTTGAATTACCATCTGAATACACGCAGATTCAGAAATCAAAAAGGCACATTTCACAGGATTTAAATGAGACTGCAGCCTCATTTAAATGCTGGGTATAGTGGGGTAGCCAAATGCTCACCAAAAACTGCAATGTAAGCATTTTGCTTAAATATTTTTGGAACCTACTGATGTGACCTCTATTAAAGCTATTCATGGCAAATGTATTTTCCTGCAGTCTCTGAATATTCCCAAAACTGCAAAAATATAAAGAAGTCTAGTACATCTGTACAGTTGAAGTCCTATCAATTGGGTTTTTCTGAGACTGGTTTCAATTCTGTGATAATGCACATCATTGAAGATAGAGCTGGTTAAAGGAGTTTTTGTTTTCTTACTTATCCCCAGACAGTTATGGTTCAGTAGTGGGTTAATAAAACCTTCTGACGTGATGTTTGTTTTTTGTTGTTGTTGTTTTTCTGGACGCAGTGCGGTCAAGATGGAGAGTGACCTTTTTGACCTGCAGCCGAGCTTCCAGCCCTCCATGCAGTCGGCCTCCACAGGCCTCCCAGTAGCCACGGCGTGGGCAGGTAAACTTTTTTTTTTTTCTTTTTCCCCCTTTCTTCTTGTCATCCTCCAACCAACACTGTGGCTCTAGACTTTGGCTCTGCATGCTATCCTTCTCTTGTTGCTGTTGTCTGACTCTGATCTCCACCTCTTCCTCTCCTCTCCACTCTTGTTTCTCTGTCATTTTTTTCTTCTTCTCTCCTGTCTCTCTCTTCTCTTTTTTTGTTTCTCCCTCTGCCTGCATAGATCCTTTCACCTCTACTGAAGCTGGAGACGATTCCATGCCAAACCTTAACCCTTTCCTGTCAAAACTCGTTGTCGATGCCACTCACTTACCTGTCGTGTCTTCAGACGGTGTTAGCTTTTCCTCTAGGACGTCCGGTCATGAAATGTTTGGTGGTAACAACTCATTTTGTTTCTCTTTCAAAGTCTCTCGCCTCTTTCGTTCATATATCTGTAAAATACTTAAGCGCATGATTATCCTGCATGTTTGATGTGCATCTGTAGTCTGAATATTTTGTCTGTGCAGATCTTTTTCTCTCCTTATATTTACCAAACTCAGATTGGCCATGTTTTTGTTTAGCAAGTTATGTGATTAAAAAAAGAAAACCTAGAGCTTTTTTCTATTTAGCCTGTCAGTATTTAGCTAACGTTTAATGATGAAGTGAAAAAAAAAAAGTTTCAAAGGTAAATCTTTTGAATTCTTACAAATAATCAGTGTTAGAGGTGCAACGCTACATGAATGTATACTAAAATTTTCTGTGTAGCTCTTTCAGTTCAGCACACATTATATGTTGTTTTAAACATGCATTCACGCTGAGGGTTAATGTGCCGGACTCTCTGGTCTCTACTTTACAGTGTCTCATTTAGCAACCTAAGCATAGAGGGGAAAAAAGTTGGATCACACCAGTGCTTTACATCAGCGTTTTACTCCACACTAAACTTAATTACTAACCCGAAAAGACATCCAGCTGAACGTAAGCGTCAATGCTGCAGAGACAAACAGGCTGAAGTCCAAATCCAGCTGCCTGTCACATTTGACCAGCCCCAAATGTCCTCAGAGTCTTTATAGCAGACGTGCAGCTACACTCCGGTGGCATCATGGCACAATGTTTTGCATTTTGAGGGTTTACACAAGCAGGTTCTGTGGTGCATTCAAGTACAACTCGTACATAGAGGTGTCTTTTAAATCACATGGTGTGAGCGCATTTGCAAAAAAATTTACATTTGTACATTTAAAATAAAGACCTTAAGATGTCTCAAATTTCCAAAAGAAAAACAAATAAATGCAAATCACAGGTCTTAGATTTTGTCTTCATATGATTATTTAGTCCTGTGAATTCCATGTAGTTTTTTTTTTTTGTTTTTTTCTCACCTGACTTTTTTGTCAGGCAAACACAGACATCTTCCCTGTGTTCTGTGACTCAAAGCAGTTGTGGATATTGGTAACTAGCTGCTAATGTAGATTTGCTGGCTACCTTGTAAGTTTTTTTTTTTTTTTTTTTTTTTTTTTAATCATTCCTCATGGATAAATACAAATTTATTGCCGGTTAGCTGGACGGCGATTGTTCTCGCCACTGCCCCACTTCTGTTACCCATACCAGTCTTGGTGCACTCTGTGCAAAAAAAACTTTTAAGTATGGCACTTTGGGGGTTAAGGCTTTAGAAAACGGTATTTAGTTTGAAAAGCACAAAGTTGCTCCCAAAAGCCAAAGACTACAGAAGTTTCACTCTTTCTGCTTCACTTGATTGAAATACAGCAGGATCCCTCAACCGTCCTCTGCCCTTAAACTTTGGGTTAAGGGTAGAGGTACCTTTGGCATTACAAAGGTATTTAAAAGTCTTAAATTTGACTGATTTGAGTGAGTTTTACTTTTTTTTTTTTTTTCAATCAAATATCAACTCAATGTTCTTCCTAAGCAACATTTACCATTTCCTGGTAGTTTAATAGTAGTTGAATAATCTTTATTTGTTGACAAAATCAAACCAGATCTCTGCTCTATTCTGATCACCTTTGGAAAGGCAAGAAAATATAGACATGAGATTGTGAGAACTACAATCCGGCACCTTTAGGAATGAACTGATTTTTTGTTTGTTTGATTTTTGCCACTAGGGGCGCCAGAATTTTCTATGTACAAAGCATCAGTCATCATCTGTCATTCGGACATTTTGCTCCCACGTTTCTCTTTCTGCCCTCTTTACTTGCATTGATTTTTCTAAACAAAGCCTTACAGTGCGAGTGGGTTCAGGCTTTGAAAGGAACAACCGCAGGCATTGGTCGAGAAACTTTACAAAAAAAGCACAAAATTAAACCAAAATTGAGTGATTGTCATTATGTGCAAAATACTAACTTAATGTTTGTATTAAATTAGATTCTAGTCCTGCTGCTTAACAGGATGTTCAAATATGCATCACACCATCTTTTAAATACCTTTTCCACACAGCAGAGCGATTGACGCTTAACTTTTTGGAACGGTTGTGTCAAAGTGCAGCCGACTGTAAAATCTGCCATCATATTTTCTGTGTTTCTGATCCAGATTAGGTCCATGTCCTTCTGTTGATTCCCAGTTAGCTTTCAGCTACTGCTCTTGAACAGTTTGGTGTTGCTTTGTAGTGCTCAGATGCTGTAGAGCTTTTAAGTTGAAACCTGTTCTTACACTATTTTTGATTCTCCAGATCGTTACAATCCCTTTACTGACACAAACTCATCAGTTTCAACCAATTACAAACGCACAGTGCGGATAGAGCACTCCATCTCAGGTACTACGACGGCTCAAAGCCTTGACCTATGTTTGCTGGCAAACATAGACTCCTGTCCACAACTCCCCAGAGCCATTATTTTAATACCTCTAGCAGATTTACTAGAATTAAAGGAAGAGTTTTACATTTTGGGATTTTTTTTAGTTTGTACTTTTGTTACTACTAAACATGTTAATGGGTCACATCTCCAGACCAGATCATCAGCTTTTTATGTGCCTATATCTTAGTGAGTTGGGGGAAAAAATCTAATTTCATTGAGCCAGATGTCATATAATCATCTTTTGATGAAACCTTTTTAATGGGAAGATGTTTTAGCTAAACATGAACTATGCCCAAAATAAACATATCTGTACATTTTACAAACCGTCTTCTAGCAGTTTCTAGAATAAAGCTTTGAATTTGTCTGAACGCATGAAAACCTGATAAGTGATATCAAGTTTACAACATTAGGAGCTGTGTGAAATCTTGACTTAAAAAAACCCAAAACATTTTAGACAAATGCTTGGGTTTAAAAAGACAAGTTTAACGTAATCAGTGTGAAGCATTAAGATTAGGGCTGTAACGATCAGTTATTTAGTAATCGATTATTCTGTCAATTTCAATCTAATCAATCAATTAAAAATGGCACATTTTTTCAGTTTTCATTTAACCATTTAAGCTTTTTTCAGAAATGGATACAAGTATGCAAATAAACTCATGATGCAATTCCTTTTTAAAATAAGAAAATAAACATCTTATTGCCTAAAAATCAGCAAAATGTAACATTTCAATAGTGTACAATTAATCATTAGTAGCAAAAGACGCATCTGCAACACAAACATGTTTCTAACATTATCGACAATTATTTCAATAACCGATTCATCAGAATGAATCCGTTTAATTGTTTCAGCCATAACAGATATGCTTTGATTTAAGCCATTTATGATGGAATTAACATCAAAACAGTGCAGGGCTGATCTGTTTAATTTTTCATTTAATCTATTAATAATTAGATAGCAGAAGGTGCTTAACAGGACTTTTTGGGGGTTTTTTAGACGGAGTGAATTTTTTTTTTTCTTTAATGCAAAACGTACGTATTGTATAGTTTTGACTTAGTTACTGCTCTTACTGTGTTCTTCTTTCAGCAAATGACCTTTTTACCCCTTAATCTCTATACTCTGGTTAACGATTAATCGTTTGCTAAATTATTTCACGGCTATTTCAACAATCGATTAATCACAATTAATCATTTCAGCCCTAATTATATTCGAATTAGAATAGAGTTTTAGTATGATTTTAAATTTTTAAAAACGTAGCAGGTCTGATGAGCTGGTCTGGGATGATCTGTAATATTGCTGCCAAATATTAAATTCTTATCCAACGTTTTAAAAGATTAATTCCCAAAATGTTCCAACTTTACCTTTAATCCCTTGTGGGTTGCTAAATTTTTATGCTACAATGTTTTACTTTTCTACCTATTAAACAGATCTACTGAAAGATTACATGAAAAGCTTGTATGAATAAAATAGATATGTGTAAATATATATACAAGCACTTTTTTCTTGCTTTCTGTATTGCTGCTGTCATTCCTCACCTGTTTCTGACCTGTCCTTGGAATGCTTTTCTTCCTTTTTTCTTTTTCTTCCCGTTTTCTTTGCCGTTTTTCCGGTTGCTTCACGCGGCCTGTCAGACTCCTTCTGTGGTCCGGTGTCCGTTGCTCAACACCTCCCACACCAGGCTCCCTTCCCCACTGAGCCCTCTACTGTAGCAGGTCTATTCAGAGGTAGAGTACGCCTGGCTTGCTCTCCTCTCATTTTCTGCTCTGCTTATGGAATCCTGCTACTGCGCTGTTTGGGAATATAGTTCGGAAATGCTGTAACTTTGTCAGTCAGCTTTCTCGTCTCTTTTCCGAAGGATACTCAACAACTCAAGCCCCTCCACAACCGCCAGCAGGGGGCCTACAGGTGGACTTTGAGTCGGTTTTTGGAAACAAAGCCGCCGGCAGCGGGAGCCTCAACTCTGACGGTGACGATTTAATTTCATGGGATTGAATCTTGCTTAATGTAGCACAATAGTGTGTTGCATTTAACCCCCCCCACCCCCCCCCCCCACCCCCCCCCACACCAACCAAAAAACAACAAAAACAAACCAAAAAACAAAAACCCACAAACTCAAAGCTCATTCCAACACCCACACG
>CAEFZY010069141.1:0-38447 GCA_903066815.1 Brachyrhaphis roseni
CCTTATCCCTTGTGGGGTCGGGAGTTGCTGGTGCCTATCTCCAGCTGCGTTCCGGGCGAGAGGCGGGGTACACCCTGGACAGGCCACCAGTCTGTCGCAGGGCAACACAGAGACAAACAGGACAAACAACCATGCACACACACACTCACACCTAGGGAACATGTTAAGTTGTATAATCAAAATATATTTTTGTTACTGAATGTTAGCCATATTTATTTAGCTCAGTCAAAAACAGATTACAGTTTATATAATGTGACAAGCAATATGTTTGCTATATGAGAACTTATGAGCAAAAACAGGGAAACTTTTGACTTTATCAAAATTGTGGCCAAAAATTATAAACTTCAAAAGCTATCCTCCAAGCTACACCAGCAATGAATAAGAGACTACCAGCTCAGAACGATGTTACATGGAATTTTTTTCCGGCAATGGAATAGTACAGCAGATTTTGTGACTTTAATGAAGAACATCCGAATCAAACTTTCCATGAGTAAAAAACGGAAACACATTTCTTACTCCGATGAAAATAACTTTGGCAGCAGTTGGTGACGTGTGCATGACACATCTGCAGGTTTCTTGCTTCACATTCACCACCGACCTACGTGCTAACTTGGCTTTTACAGATGTGATTCAGGCTTAGTGAGGTGGCTGAAATCATGTTGCTTCCAAAGTCTCCTGGGTTTTAAATTTTTCTCTCACAGTAAATGGCTGTGAAAGGCGACCCGGAGGTGAAAAAGTAGCATAAATGAAATAAAATTTTATGAGGTTTTAAATTTGCTTCTGCACTCACAGTGGAGAAAATGTACAATGAGATGTGATATAATCAAACATTTAATCAAAATCAAGAACTATAAAAACTGGTCATAACTAAATTTGTCTCAGAAAATGAGGAAAACACAATATAGCCTACAGCCGGGGTTTAGTTTCTAACAACATGCAAGAAAAAACAGCTCTGTGCTTCTGGATAGCCAACATTTTAAGGTGTGAATAAATTGCCTCGAGCAACTGATTCAACAGACTCAAGGCAGTTATTTCACTTACTCAACTTTAGTGAAACATTTTAGGTCATGAGATTTTTAGATATGTAGAACTATTCAGAATACAAAAAAGTGTTGAGGCTGCTCTTCTTATCACTTCATCTTTCTTCAGACTGTGACCTTATCTCCCTGGAGGACATGAAGTGGTGACGATAGAAGTAAAAGAGCCAAAGGCAAAGCCGGGAGCGAAAACAGGAGAGCTTAAGAGACATTTTTTCCTTTTTGTATGAATTCTTTTTTAAACAAGATAAGTAGGTTGTATTGTGCTCCAAGAACAAATGGTCTGGACTAGTGTAGAAACAAGATCTGTAGATATCCAATAGGTCTGGCAAATACAGACTCAACAACATTTGAGCTTTGAAAATTTCATTCAGCTTTACAAGCAAATATATTTTATAGGTTTATCCACAACTCGTTTTCCTCATCTTCCTCTTTGCTCTCTTGTACAAAAATCAGCATTCAAGGAAGAAAAACATCAATTATAGTGCTATTTTGACGCATCTGTTCTCAATTATTAGGTTAGTAAGATAAACAAAAAATCCTCCGCAGACATGGAAGTGGTGCTAAACATGGAGGTCATGCCCATAAAATCTTCACATAAGGTTAGCAGTCAATAAAGCAAAAGAACAAAAATAGTGTAGAGCTTTTTGAAGCGCAATCACAATCTGCCATTGTTGTTGCCCTGTCTGATGCATTTGGGGTTATAGGTCAGGGCTAACACTCAATTATCTTGAGCAATTAATGTACAAATGTACAGCATGATTTTGATAAATCAGCACTGAACTTTATTTGCTCTCCCTGAATTTCTCAATTCTTTTTGACTTTCCACTCCTTGCCGAAATGCTTTAGCATTATTCATCTCAACCAATCAAGTTCCTCTTTTCTTCTTCTCTTGCAAACAATACTTTTTCAGCTGTCTGAGAAGTTTATCAACATGTTTAAAATAGTTTAAAAATTTATAACGTGTCTAGCAAAAAACTGTTTGTACCTTCTCTAAGCTTGTTCTAATGTTTCTGTGTTGTATAATGAAATCTTTTGTGTAATCTCCATTTTGATGATCTCTGATACACTTTAAATGGAAAATTTCCACTTTAATTTATTCCAGTCAACAACAAGAATGCTTGTATATTTATACAAGAAGCCACATCAGGCAGTTATGTTGCACAATAACGTCTTTAAACAGGGATTAGCAGCTTCATCATCGTTGGTCACTGCTCTGCAGTAGTTGGCATGGTTAACAGAGGGAAACCACAAAAATGAATGTAGTCTGTACCACTCAAGTAATGGAGGGAGGATATGGTGGGGTGGGGGTTGCCATGTTTTGTTTCCATTTTCAATGCTTTGAATGAATTAAGAAAGATAATAATTCAATATTAAAGCCTAAAGAGAACTGAAAGCAGCTACACCACAGTAAAACTTTTATTTGGATTACTAATAGCTTCCAAAAGCAGACCTCACTTCAGAAAAATTGCATTGCAATACAAAGTGTAACTATCTCATTGCAGTGTATTGACATCATTATCTGACTACTTTTTTTTTTTTTTAATGTGCATGTTGTTTTCTTTTGATAAAATTTATTTTAAAGTAATATATTTTTAAATATTTGAATTCAAAATTTTAAGTTGGAAGATACCACTGTCATTGCTTACCTATAATGTCCGTCTGCTGAAGACACAGCAGACGGACTAACAACATCTCTACATTCATAATTCAATTAATTTCTGGTTAAATGTGTATTCACATGACAAGTCCATCTACTGGCTTGCTTTAGGCAATGCGGCTGTTGTGAGCATGGGTTGCTAATACTAGTCTAATAGCAACAACGATTTTAGCAAATAGAAACAATTAATCCTTCCTTGCAAAAAAAGAGAGAAAAAAAACATGTCATGCTTGAGTTTCTTTTACACAGCAGGTCTTGATGCTCAATTTCAATTGTTTGCTGAAATACAATTTATTTTCACATCAGACTTCTTTGTGAATAGTTTCTGACCCCAAACCGATCTGCATGTGCAGAAAAAGAACATATATGTTACACAGCAGAGCATTGTTTAAGGAAGAAATAATGGATGCTGCCATTTATTGATCAATAATCAAGTTGTTGAGCAATGGGAAGTGAAAGAATTGTCACAAGATTATAACAAGACAAAGAAAGAGAAATAAAAAAAACAACTAATAGCAATCATCTTTTGTGTTGTTCTGAATACAACTTCTGTAGAGAAATCTGTTCGGGTGAACAGTTGAAACCAGGAGTTGTGGGATTGTGAAGTGATGCGCTTCACTAACAGACTTCCTTCATAATTTATTTTCGTTGTAATCCCCATTTCCTTCAGCCATTGTTTATGTCTGGATTTATTGCATCTTGCTTCTTCTGGAGCGGAATTGTGACACGCCTCATGTCAACGATGTAAAAGTCAGGGAAAGAAAAAAGGAATATGACTGATCTGACTCGAGGCACTTTAAAAACTAGCGAAAGTGCAGTCCCAATGAAATTACACTCCCAGATGAGGAGAAACACACACATCTCCAAATTACGCATCTTGGCAGTTTACATAAAAACCCGTCTAGACGTTAGAGCAGCAGTGGTCAACTTTAGCACTCAAAATCCAGTATCCTGCAAGTTTCCATGGTGTCACCTACTCCAGCCTAATTAACACCTGAATTGTCTCCTCTGTATGTAATCAAGTACTGCAGATGACTTCATTTGATTCAGGTGTGTTGAAACAGGGGAACATATAAAAAATTCAAGACACAGGGATGCACCCCTGCTTTAAAGCTTCACAAGGACCAAAGTGTAAACTGTAAAAAACACAGATTTGAGAGTTTATGCTGATGTAACAAATAAAAAATGCTGTCATTATTCTGTCTTTGCTTACACAGACAAACTGAACATTGATTAAGCAGTTCTGTTTTACTGTGTTTCATGATGTGCAGTGTTGCAGATTCAGAGGATTGACAACAGCAACTGTCTAAAGTGCATATTTGGCCCTTCCAGCCAACTGTGATATCATCCACATCTGTCTTAAAGACACATCAGCTTTAGTAGGTAATTTCTTTATAAATTCTGAACAGAAACAGCCAAACCTGAACATGCAGTATAGAAAAACTGCATAACAGGCAACATTTTCCTTGTATGAACAAATTTACAATAGACAGTCTTTATTCTCAGATATATAGATTTCTCTATAATCAAATACACAAATACTGTTGTGAGGCAACTGGTAAATAAAATGAAGTATTAAGACAGATGTCATAAATGATTGCAGAATAAAACCTCCATAATGTTTCCATGCACGCTACGGATTTATGTTTCCCTACTCCGTAACACATAACACAGTGGTTAGAGAGTATTTTCTCACATTTTCCCTACAGATTGATTGGCTTCATGTAGCAGCTGACTGGAGATTAATCCATTTCACTGCTGTAGTAGTTGAGCTCATGACATTGCAGAGGAAATGAGCAGTTTTTAATTTCTATCAGGGTTATCTCACACAATAAAAGGGTTTTAAACGTAAACTATATGTCAAAGGTCAATGTGTGTCTTACTTCATTAGAAACAAAATTAAAGATTAATTAAACCTTAAATAATTTCACATCAGACTCATAGATCATAGAATTGATTTATTTAGGATTCTAATAGTCACAGAACATTAAATAACATTTAAGTTATTATGGATTAACAGGATTATGTTTAACATTGATGGACTTTCATGAGTGAGTGTGTTTTATTGCTGCAACTGCATCATATATATCTGCAGTTCACAAATATAAATACTGTTTGAGTTGAAAGAGATGCACAAAGGATTACGAACATTTTAGCCAAGTTGGTTTATCCCAGATATTTATTAGAGAAGATTTATAGTCATTTAATACATCAAATTGTAAAAGAATCTACATGTAATCTGCTTGTTTCCTCATAGATTTTTTTTATAACTTAATTCATGTGGTAAACTAAATATGAAAGTATTTAAAATTGTTGAACTTATTTGTTTGTAAATTAAAATCTACCTTTAATGGATCTAGTTGTATTAAAACACATATCAATGGGAGAGCCTGAAAAAGAAACAGTAAAATGTAAACACTGAATCTTGGATTTCCAGATTACAAATACAGAACAGCTTAAATTACTGAAAAATCATTACAATAAAACACCTGGTCATGCAGAAACTTTCCAGGCATTGAAACGTTAGACGACTGGAGAGTTTCCAGGCAGTGACGCCATGTGACCTAATTTCTGCAGACCACTGCTCCTGAGTGTGTAAAACTGATGGCCAATATGTGTGGAGAACTGCATCAATGTCTTACTGTGCAGCACAGACACCTAAATACAGTACCTTGTAAAAGTATTCATACCACACTACCCTTTTCCCATTGTGTAACATTAAAACCATAAACTGCAGTGTATTTTATTGGATTTTCTGTTATAGACTAACATTGTACAAGTGTAACTAGGAAGTGGACGGAAATTACACATATTTCTGATTTGTTACAAATGAAAGTACTCTCTTTATTGCTATTACATCTATATGCATTTTCTTACATTTTTTCACATTTAGTGACTGATTGTTTGGCCCATTCTTCTTTTCAAAGTAACTTAAGCTCTGTTAAATGCACTGGTAGTGTATGCAAATATCAGTTTTCCATTCACAAATGGATGTAGAACTGGACTTTGATTGGGATCTTCTAATAGAAAAAAAAAAAGGTTTCCATTTAAGTTTTGATTCTATGTTTAGGTTGTATTTACAGCCTTGCTGGAAGGGGACCAAGTCACTAATGTTCTTTAACAAACAAGCTTTCACTAAACTGTTTATTTCGAGGCATCGAGGCAAGGGAGACTGAACACAACTTGCACCACTTTTGGAAAAACGAAAAGTGTTCTTTCTCCTTCACAGTTATGCTCTGTTGTGTTAGTCTGTCACATAAATAAGGCAAAACACATTAAAGTTCAAGCTGTATGTTTTATATATTAGTTACACTGAGAATAAAGTTATTATTTTGAGGATTAGGGATGCTTTCCATATTTTCAAAAACCTCTAAAACTAACCATTTTCCGGATTACATTTGTAGCGTGGACGTTGTATAATACTTAGATACAAAAGAGCACCCAGAAGGGAATTGAGAAAGGGGTTTGTTTGAGACTTTTTTTGCTTCTGTTACACGCTGCGTGGGTCGTCTCTCACATTGTCGGACCTCCCTCCTCCGTCTGAAACTAAGCCATGCCCAGATAAATCACTCCCAGCACAGAGGGAACCTCCACTCAGGGGTCGCAGACAGACGGGGGAGGTCGGAGAGCTGCAGAAAGTGGAGAGGTGCTGGAAACCCCAAAGCGGTGGAGAAGTGATCACAGACTGAAAATCTCACTGGGAGCACCTGTGGCCGCGTCCCGCAGCACCCGAGTGGGTTTGATTTCAAACAAAATGTCCGGTCACAGCACCATAGCCGGGGTGCTGGTCGCTCTGTGCATCGGGAGCACGGTGCACTCCATGCCCCAAGGGACGCTCAATAACCCGCAGCTGTATCGCGCCTCCTCGGTCTCTCCAGGTAAAACTGTTTTTATCTTCTCCTGTGTTTTCTAAATTGATATTCCTTTATTACTTTTGGGTACTTCTTGACTTTTTACAGTTATCAAAATATTTTTCTTTGAATCTATAAAATAGTTTCGCTGATCTGATGACGCGTATGTGTTGATGCGGTTGCGTTTAATGTTATCTGCCTAATGATGACATCAAGCGCTAATTGCCTTCATCAGCCTCTGCTCTCTATGTCACCGGATTAACCTTTAGCTCAATTCCTGCATCATCTTCGTTCATATAAAACCTGAAACTATCCAAGTTCACACAAAGTTAAAAGAAGACTTTCTAAAGTGGATTAAAGGGGGAAACGATAATTGCTGTGGAAATAGGGAGCTCTGTACAAAGAATGCTCCTGGTGGGGGAGAAAACGAGGATGACTATTCTTCTCCACCCTGTGCAAATGATTTATGACCGTTTAGAAGTCTCTTTGAAGCCTTGTTACCACTGCTGGATTATGTTCAAAAACATAAAGGGCAGAGATTCATTCTGGTATCTGAATGTTTAATCTAGACATCAGTTATTCTGGTACAAAAAAGATTTTGGTTGGTTGTGTAATCAGAGATAGTGATCTGTGTGTGAAGCTGTGGGTCAAAAGAAAACACTATCCAGGAATGGTATTTCTCTCAGTTCTGCTCCCTAAGTCTCAGTGTTTTGTACTATTTTCTTTGTCTTATCTGTTTCTCTCCTCTCTGCTCAGATGGCTGCATAGAGAACGGTCTGTCATATAATGTAAATGACCAGTGGGAGCGTCCTTATTTGAGTGGCACCCTGATCTGTACCTGCCAAGGAGTTGCTGGGATTAAGTGCAGAAGCAAACCAGAAGGTTAGCTCGTATGCTATGACAGTACCCATATGTATGTTTTTTTGTTTGTTTCATGTACAAAAATTGGATTAGTGTGGCATGCATTTGTGTTCTGCTCCCTCTGCTCTGATAGCCCTAAATAAAATGCACTGCAACCAATTTAATTCTGAACTTACCAAACTTAACGGTTTATTTGTGTATAACTTAATTATAGTTTGTGCAGAACTCCATTCTCAGGGCCACTTACAAATCTAGGAGAGTAAAGTTTGTGTTTTGTGCCATTCTTTGTGCATCCATGTGGACAAAAACATTTCTGGAAATGCCCTCATGTGGGCGGGGCTTGAGAATGGGAACAGTAAAACTAACAAGGCATGACTGCCCACCTATGCTGACAATTGTTAGTTTTGCACTCCACAAATCTGGCTCAAAAAGAAAGTGGCTAGAAGAAAGCCTCTGATGAAAGCAACAAGATCTCGTTGCAGCTTGCAAACACTATAGGAAAGAACATGCTTTCACCAAAAGGGAACTTTTTGGCCTACATGTGAAGTGTATACATTTGGTGGAAAGATACTGCTGAGCATCACCCTTAGCACACCATCCTAGTGGTGAAACATGGTAGTGACAGCATCATGCTGTGGGGACCAGAGAAGCTGGTCAAAGTGTAGTTGAAAGAAAAATTGGTAAAGGTTGTAAAAGAAATGGCAGAGGTTCACCTTCCAGCAGGACAAATACCATAAATATAGTATAATAAGACAGTTTAGAACAAAACCTATTCATCCGTTGCAATATTCTTAAATTTAAATGTTAATTTGTTGGAAGACTTAAAAATAACTGACTGAAGATAAATAGCACATTTGTCTAGTTTTAGTTGTCAAAAATTTAGAAAATCCAATGCAATTTTCCTTTTTCTTCACAATTATGCACCACTTGGTGTTCGTCTATGACTTGAAATCTTAGTAAAATCACTGGAAGTTTGTCATTGTCTGAAATGCATATGTTTGATTCATTTTTACAACTAACTTCAAAACTATTTTGCTTATTTTTTTACCTATGGCAGAGGAAAGGTGCTACGACAAACTCAGCCAGAGGTTCTACAGCGTGGGAGAAACCTTCGAGAGCCAAAGGGAAGGCATGATCTGGGACTGCACGTGTATTGGATCTGGGAAGGGCAGAATCAGTTGCACCATTGGAAGTATGTGTTGTTATTTGTGGTTCTACACACAACCTCTCTGCTTGGTGGGTAGTCTTTTTTCCTGCCACCATGTGCCAGACTGACTGCAGTAAACTTCTAAAACTCTGTATTCCTTATAGCTGATTAAAAACGGCTTCCATGCAGCTGCTTGCAGTTAGCTGAAGGGTTAGATAATGGTGGAAATGTTTGAGTTATTTAATTTCCTGTGCCTCTTCTTTACTACATTTACACAGACATGCAGACAATCTTTAAATCTACTCTTTTCTCTCTGTCTAACCAGATCGCTGTCATGATGGCGGCGCCTCCTATAAGATCGGAGACACCTGGAGGAGACCTCATGAAGGAGGCTACATGCTGGAGTGTGTCTGTCTGGGTAACGGAAAGGGAGAATGGACCTGTAAACCTGTTGGTGAGTCATTCAGATAGCTAACTGATTATTCAGTCTATTAGACTAGGAAACTTTGAATCAGTTTGCTAGAATTATCTGACTTTGGATTATTTATTTCTGTCAAAAAGTTGAATACTATTCACATTATTAACATTATTTTAGGGCTGTTCTTTAATGTTGATACTGAGACACTAACAAGTTGGGGGGAAAAAAATCTAAAGATGATTTTTCATTTTGCAGCTGAGCGTTGCATTGATCAGGCGGTTGGAACATCCTACGTTGTTGGGGAGACATGGGAGAAGCAGTACCAGGGATGGATGATGATCGACTGCACCTGTCTGGGAGAGGGAAATGGACTGATCACATGCACATCCAGAAGTAATTATTTATCTTACTTCGTCTGCGTTTTCTTTCCCGGTAGCTAACCTTTATTGTTGTAAATTAAGGTTAAAACTAGAAATGTAAAAGAGAATTTTTGTTAGGAACAATAAATGTACCATGTGGAAATGCAACTGGGTCATAATGGAAATTACACTCTTCAGTGTGGAGGCTTGTATTGAGTGAAAAAGACTTTGTTAGGTATTTCCGGTGAGCTGTTTATGAAATAAATCAGTATGACAGAAATGTTCAAAAAGAGCAATCAGAATTAGCTTTTACAGGTCAGAGGATTTAAAAAAATCTGTGATCGGAAATCGACCTTATGCGATTTCTGATTGGTGCATTCTTAGTTAAAACCTTGAAATTCAAATAGGTCTGAAGCAAATTTCAATTAAATTAATTTGAATTCAATTATAATTTACTGGTGCCTTTAGTGTTTGACTCCAGTTGGTGTTTTTAGTGTCTGTCAAACAAGAAATATGGGTCACTGAAACTCATTCAAAGAGAAAATCGATTTTTTTTCTTCTGAAGTCCAACTGTATTGAATCAAGGATGACGTTTATCTACAGTACTCTCTCTGGCTGGGGAAAGTCGAGCTTGTAATTATTGGATGTTGTCAACAGACTTTGGAGGAAATGTTTTACAGCTGTCTCATCATTTTAAATAGTCACATTCATCCCTAATTATGCAGTCTGATGCAACAGTTGATGATAGATTTTATAGCTTATTAGCTTGCTATGACATGCAGGAATTTTGGGTGGCCATAAATACCTTTTTTATTGACTGGAGGTCATTAGTTCCTTCTTTTTGTGCACAAATGACCAGCAAAGCTTTAACATAATAACTTGAAAACAACTGTTAGCTATAAAAAGTAGCATGTACTAATTACAATTATTTTAACTTAGGGTTTCACAGCATTTCTTACTTCCAGACTTGCACCATATTTGGTTTTGTAGTTTTTATCACTTCCATACTAATTAAAGTTCTTTCTTCTAGATCGCTGTAATGATCAGGACACTCGGACCTCATACCGTATTGGAGATACATGGACCAAGATAGATTCTTACGGCCACCAGCTCCAGTGTATCTGCAACGGGAACGGCCGTGGGGAGATGAAGTGTGAACGACATGCCTCCCTTCACACCACTAGCCTGGGTGAGAACTGATCATGTCCATGTTTACTTTTTGTCCCTGTGCCCCCTAAACTCCATATGGAGAAGAATTTCTATCAAAGACAGATGTCATAAGGAGTGAGAGATATGAGGTGCCAACTGTCCAAGTGACGAAGTGAGAATGACACATCTTTGAACTTAAGATCATTACCTCATGAGATGAGAAGACTGTGTGTGGGAAGTGGGGGATGTTGTGAGAAAAATACACATGGGAACGATGGGAAGAGGAATAGGTTCTCATTGAAGCGATTATGGAGAGTCATGTAGGAAAATGTGGTTGTTGTGATACAATGTCGGTAAAAACCAAAAGAATGAGCAGCGATTTATCACTTTTCTCTGAGATAATTGTAATTTTTTTTCTGTGAAATATTTTAGTGTGCGTATGCTTGACTTTCAAGTGTGGCCAAAAGACATCAAGCAAGTTTTGAGCATTTTTTTTGTATCTTGGGGGTTAAGCAAAGAGTCCTCACCTTAATCTTCATTATTGATTACAAAATGCTGTTAATAATTTTCTTTTTTAATTCTATCCAGATGTATCAAACTGTTCTTGTTTTGGTTTGCTCACTTTTAGATGTTAGCCAGTAAATTTAGTGTTACTATTTGCATATATTTTTCTTCACTGTTAAATTTTGAGTAGAATTTATGTTAATTACTCACCAAAGTCCAATCAGTTTGTAAAGTTTACTGAACAAAATGTATGAAGTTCTAAATAATTTTAGAATTTCACTCAAACTGGCTAGTTTCTATCAAATGTTGCTCTGCCTTACAAATAATCATTGTCTTTTTTGTAGGCAAATATCTAATGCAAAATTAAGGTTTATAATTTTGAACTGAAATTAGTACTAACACTTTTTTAAACTTTTGTGTAAAACAAAAATATGCCACATATTCCATTATGCCACATCATGCAATAGTTTCTGTTGGAGCAAAACTGATATTCTTTACACGACATCTAATTTGAGTCGCACATTGTGTTTCAGGCACTGGCTCTCATGTGGTGACCAACATCCAGCCTGCGGTCTACCACCCTGTTGTTGTGCCATCCCTCTCGGAGGGACCCTGCAAGACTGAGTCAGGACTGACGTACTTCAATGGACAGCGCTGGATCAAGAACCAGGGAAATAAAAAGATGATCTGTACCTGCATGGGAAATGGAGTTAGCTGCGATCAGTGGGGTAAGAGACGATCTTTTCCAGACTTTTCTTGGTAAATTTTCTTTTCGTGCCACCCAGGAGAGGCATTCTGTGAACTGAAACACACCAAAAATAATGTTCTAAAGACAAAAGTGAACTTTGAGTAACTTTACTTCCAGATGGACCAGCTCCAGTGTATGGTGGAAACTCTGGAGGTCTTCCCTGTGTGTTCCCGTTTGTCCACAAGGGGAAGACGTACCATTCCTGCACCTCTGAGGGACGCAGTGATGGACAGCTGTGGTGTTCTACTTCTTCTGACTTTGACAAAGACCAGAAATATTCTTTCTGTACTGAGAAGAATGGTGAGGAATTTTTATTAAAGGTGGAATTATCAGAAGGAATGAATTCTTGTCAGATTGTTTGCATTCTGCATTCATACTCAAACTTTACAAGTATCACATTCAAGTGTAGAGAATAAATTCCAGGAGTTCAAATGTCTGATTTTCTTTTCTTTATCAGTGGTCTTGATGACACGAGGTGGTAATTCCAACGGGGCTCTGTGTCAGTTTCCATTCCTCTACAATGGCCGAAATTACACTGACTGTACCTCAGATGGTCGGAGGGATGGTATGAAGTGGTGTGGCACAACAACAGACTACGATGCAGACCATCGGTTTGGGTTCTGTCCAATGACTGGTAAGTAGTTCAAGCCGGATTGGTATTTTATTGGTTAGTTTTTTTGGGTTTTATTATCACTACAGAGTGCAAACCATTTCACCCATTCATCTATTTATACTTTTGTGGTTGTGGCTATTTTGTACCCGACTTTTTGGAGTGCAGAAGAAGTTGTCTACCAAAATGCCCACGCAGCCATTTTTGTATGCCTCATGAATAGTTGTTGGGTTGATCTGGGCTCCAAATCTTGCATTAGTACCAAATGGAAGTAGCAGAGTACAATTCCTTCCAGATGGTAGAAAACTTGATTTACATTGCTAATTGTCCTGTCCCTCCCAGCCTCATGTGAATTTTATCATCAACCCAAGCTGAGTTGTCTTATCAGGGTGATGTTAGAGTGGAATCCTGGCTGGTATATAATCGTTTATATTATACTAACAACATCGCAGTATTTACATAGATGTCACCCGTGCCTAGCTAAGTGTTTACACGTCTCCAGTGATCAGAGAAACCGGGTCTTGGCGTGAAACTTTTTGCCAACACTCCTTGCCTGTTCAGCTTAACATAACTTCTAATAAGGAATGCATTTGTGTTACATGAGCACATGGTTCATCGGAGGTGGGTGTCTGTTTTCCAAGTGAGGTGAAAGCTAAAGGTGAAAAGTGCATTGATTTGACGACTTGCTAAAGTCACTGCGCTGTACAGTGGACTCGCATGACAATTACAGCAGATTCAAGGTGTCTTGGTGGCACTGTTTAAGTGTGGAACTTTTCCCCAATTAACATCCAAAAATACAGGCGATTTCCAGACAACTTTAGGTCAGCGATCTACGGTAAAGCCCGTATAGCAAAGATGAAATAGTTAAAATGATCCTTCTGTGCTGAAGAAATGATTTAAACAGACCCCAAACGGGTTTAGTGGATATGTCTGGATTTTAAATCTCCACCATCCAGATGTGAAGTTCCTTTAGAAATTCTCAGTAGTAGGACCACCTCTTGGATGACACCAAGTTGTTAAAACTATCCTGTCAAGTTTTAACAACAGCTGGTGAGGGGTGTCTGTTCAAACACCTTGGCTATTGTCTGGGCTGTTTGTGTGAGGTAAATCCATTCCTCTGCTGAAAGGAGCAGGCTGTCTTCACATTAGAATTACCCACTTTTGAGCCATTGTCAAAACAAACAGAGATTTTGAGATGTTAATGAATTGTTTGGACTTACCAGGAGTTCATGCTTTCTCCTCTAGCTTCTTTAAAGGTGGTTTGGTAATCCTCTGTGATCTAGCCAGAAAGCAGTCTGCAGGTGTGTTTTTAGCATCCAGGACTCAATCCCATAATGTAAATTCAGTCATTTACATTGTATGACTCTCTGTCCCATTCTAATCACTCAGAAGAAGAACGTTATTTGATTAAATCCTCCAGCTCGTCTTATCTGCTTCTCAGGTTTCGCACTGGAATAGCAGTGTTGAATAGAAGGGGCTTGATCTTCCAAAGCCAGGAACTACGTCACCATCAGCATTAGGAGCCAGTATCAGATAGCAGATAACTAAATCATTTAAATTAACCTAAGTAGTTGCTCATGCCTTAAAATGCATATGAGCTCAATGTTGTCTTCTGATTCTTCAAACAAGTTTTTGATTAAAAATGTTTTCATTGGGATCACAGTTATTTGCAATGAAAAACTTTTGTGTATGGAGAACCATCAAAGTTCAGACTAAAAAAAGATTATTATTATGTTCTTTTGTCTGAAGTACATATGACGTAAAGTATGACACCATCTTTTTTTAAGGATATTATGAGAATGATCTGATCATCACCACTTAAGAACCTGGTGATGATTCTTTTAATTTCTCTTAAGTTGTTATAATTTTAATCTCTAAATTATTTAATTTCAAAACATATTACACTATTATTATTTATTAAATACAAAATGAGAATTTTGTCTTTGCGTAAGGTTCAAATTAAATCTCTAGGGATCTATCTTTAGCAGTGATTGTAGATGTTTTCTGTATGACTTCATCAGGTTATCTCATCATTGAGAAGGACTTTTGGCTCTCTTTTCTTTGTACATTATGTCATTGCTTGCATAACCCAACTTCAGCCAAGCTTTAACTGTTGCACAGATGATACTTACATTTGATTTTGCAGCATTTTGGTATACAGAGGGGAGATCATGGTTGAAATACCGTGTTTGGTTTTCACTACACATTTCTACCTTGGTCGGATCTGTCTACAGGACATTGTTCCAAATCTTTTTAGGTTCATTCAAATTCTTTTCAAACTTTGAACCTAAAGCATGCTGCCCTATTTGTTTTAGAAAGGAAATGATAGCTCTTGCTGCTCTTTCCTTAGAATTAGATGTTTTTTTGGCAATATTTTTTTTTCCTGAAATTTAACAGGCTAACTGAGGCTTGTAGAGCCTGAGAAGGATCCCTTTTTCTACTCTTCTTTCTGCAATTTCTCTGAGCATTGCACAGTCTGCTGGGACAGGTACAGTTAGGTTTAAAGTTAAATAATTTTTTAATCTTTCAAAGAACAGAGCTTTTCTTCTTGTGGTTCTGGTTCTAATACATAAAACCCAACATTTCAAAGAGAGCTGTTTATGCTTTTACAATGATAATGTATATAACACAAACCAATTAGCGCTTTTGACCATCCGTCAGTCTTAGGAGATGGGTTCATTTCGACTCCACAAGGTTTTTAGTCTCTGCGCAGTCTGGTGAGGTCCCACTGACCTCAGATGCGCTTTTACAAGTTTTTGGGTTTTTTTGTATGTTTTTTTGTCTGACCTCATGAGTGTTGCGCTAATACTGTGGGAGGTTTAATAGACAAGTAGCATTGAGCTAGGGTTATTATTCACGTCAAATATAGTTAGTGAAAAGTTATGTCCTCATTCATAACACAGAGAACATTAAAATACCTTTTGTGTACAAAAGCCAGAAGATGTTGAAATGCTATGAATTCTACAAACTTTGTCTATCTAATTTTCTAAAAGCACTTTTAATGACTTTGGACTTTGTTTTCTTTATTATTTTTATTTACCCATCAGGGACTTCATTACTGTATGATGAGTCATCATAATGTTGATGACATTACTGTCATATAAAACATCTCTCTGCAAATTGGTCCGGGCAGGACAAGCTCATCAATATATTTATTTAATTTCTGTCTGCTCTTTCTCCTGCAAAGAAATTAAACGTGATCAATTTGTAAGTTTCAACAATGAAAGCTTTGTTCTCCTTCAGTGATTCTTGTAAATTATGCTTATGTTTTTCTTCTTTTATCTAGGACCCACAATAGAACTGAAATAAAGCCAGTGTGCCTCCAACTTCATTTTAATAACACATTTCTGGACTCACACACCTAAGGGCAGGTCGCTGCTTGTTGTAGCCACACTTGGAAACTTTCTCTCTGACACTCACTCTATTAATTAACTGAACCCATGTGGTGAACACACACAGTTATTCACACATGATAAGACAAGACAGCTGTTTCTAACTTTTAATCAAATTTTCCTTTCTGTGCCCAGACATTTTTATGATTATTGTATTTACATCACTCTTTGTGATAATTATGGGGTGATATTTCCTGCGATATTTCCTGAAGATCTTTGAAGATATGGACTGATTTTGTATTTTGTTCTATTTGTGTGTTTTAGCAAATGAAGAAGTGTGCACAACAAGCGAGGGGCTGATGTACCGCGTAGGTGACCAGTGGGACAAGAGACATGATGTCCTAGGTCACATGATGCGGTGTACCTGTGTCGGCAATGGAAGAGGGGAATGGAGCTGTATCGCTTACTCCCAGCTTAAAGGTATGGGTCAGTTCAGCCTTCTGAATGGACTTAGTTTTAAAAAAAAGCACATTGAAAAGTGTTTGATTATTTGGTTCATGTCCATTTTCTGCTTATCTCTGCTGCAGAGCATTGTCTTGTGGATGGTGTGACTTACGAGGTTAACCAGACTTTCACCAAAGAGCATGAAGAAGGATACATGATGAACTGTACCTGCTTTGGACAGGGCCGCGGACGCTGGAAGTGTGACGCAATTGGTGGGTTTAGTACTTCAATGTTTCAGGTTCTGCAACTTGCTACCTAATAAATTAATAAGTAAGTCAACATGATGGACATAAATGATTTCAAAACAGCAACAAAGGAATTCTTAAAGACATATCTTGTCATAGTGCTCAGTGACTATCCATTGGAAAAGGAGGAATATTGACAAGATATTAAATGAGGAGCATCTGAAAGTTAAATCCGGCAATATGGAAAGTCCCGTGATCCACTGTATGCCAAGTTTTTTTGTTGATAACATTTTTAGGGAATCTTTTTATCATTTTTTTTTTCAGTCTGTTGCCATTTGTTAATTTATACAGATTAAATAAAAAAATGAATACATCAGAGTTGAGTGAAATAAAAAACAAAACAAATAAATGAATAAATAAATAAATAAGTGAATAAGCTGAGGTAATGCAACAACAAAAACTGAGTAAGTACCAAGTCCATTTCAAAAGACTAGAATAGTTTTTCTTTGTAGAAATAAAGGATATTAACATTACTTTGGTTGCTGACTGTTATTATTTTGCTCTCAGATCATTGCCAGGACCCAGAGACAAGAACTATCTACCAGGTTGGAGAGTCTTGGGACAAAGTTATCCAAGGCGTCATGTATAAATGCATTTGTTATGGCAACGGTGTTGCGGAGCATGGATGTGAGCCACAGCTGTCATATCCTGGTAAGATATTTCTCTCTAAGCCTTATAATTATGCTTTACACACTTTATCACACACACTGTAGTTTTGTAATGTATTTCAGATGCTGTGTGGGGATGACATAAGTGAAGACAAATGTGTGTCATGTTTGCATGGATTTTCTACTTGGTTAAAAATTTGTAATAAGATGGTCAGATGGGAGTTACCTCTGTCACGTAATGCTTTCATGTTCACATGCTGAGATGCTTTCGTTTGGTCTTGGTGTGATGTATGCAAACAATGGGGGGTGTATGGTAATTCAAAGTCAACCTGCTGCTGTTGCTCTGTGTTTCTAAGGGATGTAGTTGCTAAGCTGAGTTAACAAATAGGTGTGAAGTGGGTTAGTTTGCTACATGTCATGCTACTTCATGGGGCAGCTGTCACTCTCTTGCCAGCTACATTTGTGTAGACATACACTGTTATTGCTCTTTGCTCTCTCACATTTTGTCCTTTAATTTTTTTAATTGCAGTAGCACATCTGCAGGAAAGCATGCTCTGATATGAAGTACATGAAAATGTAGAAAAACATCAAATCGTCCATGCATACGCATGAAGATATGTCATAATTACAAGTGTTGCTGGACGATAAATTTTCTAGGAAATTATTGTGATAAATGTATTATATTGGTCTCAGACTATTTTCAACTAGTATATTAACAATGGCATAATAATGCAAGTTCGCCCTCTCAAAGACCAATGAACCAAAAATAGTTTTGCACAGAAACTATCTTCCAGTTCCACACTGTGTTCCACACAGGAACTGGAAGATATTTGAAGTATCCCAAATAAAACAATGAAATAGAAATAAAAACCACACGCCACTGAAACCATAAAAAAATGGATCATGATGTTTCTGCACATAAAATTGCCCTTCAAAAAATGCTAGTCATCATAATGACTAGCATTATGATGACTAGTAATATATAATTATATAATATGTAATTATATTATATAGTAATATATAATTATATATGACTAGTAATATATAATGTCTAGCATTATGATGACTTGATCATCATAATGATCAAGCTCATTTAAATTTTTATGCAATTAATTTATTAATTACTTATTTCGACTTGTCTAGATGTCATTCATGAAATGGTTTAGGACAGATCAGACTATTTTATCCAAGTCACCTTTAGCATAATTCTTTTCCAGATTCGCAAACTGAGCTCTAACCCAGAAAAAATGTTTGTCTCAGCCACCTCGAATATGAACCTCTTGACTTTGATGTGAAGCAGACAGTTATAGGAGGGGGGTGTCATTTCCTCTTTTACAAGTACACTCCCCTACTCTGAGCTTTTGTTCCTGCCAGCATGTGGTTCAATGCTTGTGTTGTTGCCACAGCTGTACTAAAATGCCCCAGTCCATGACTCTGGATATAACCACACCACACCTCAAATCTTCAATATCTACACATTTTTTTCAGGGATCACATCACATTGAATCTCAAGTATCACAGTTCAGTTTAGAGTGTCTTTTTTTGTGGTTTGATTTCTTACATTTCTAACATTTTTCTCAGCGTTTGGGTAGTTTTGTTCATGTTATCATACACATTTCCTCACAGTAAAAAGGAAGATGCATAGATTGTTTGGTTGTATAGATTTATACATTTAGATATACAAAATTGTTTCAAAATTGTGAGTAAAATGGGAATACTACACAAAGTCGTAAAAGTCGAAGAAGCAAATTCAGATTTAAATTATTGGGTCTTAAGTGAAGAAATATTACATTTACTTGTTTTCTGAAACATGTTGAAGGCAAAGCCGAAATGTAGGCCACTTCTCTGTCACAAGTGGCCATAATAGCAACCATCTGTAAGTTTGTGCTGTTTGTGTGTTTTTGTGTGTGTATTTGTGCATGTGTGGGGGGGGTGTTCTTGTGTGTGTGTGCTACAAGGGAAAATACAGCATGGGCAGATTTAAAGGCAGCAAGATTTCCAAACAGTAAGTTGGTTGCTTTATGAAAGCAAAACACTATAAAAGGTAAAAAAAAAAAAAAAAAAAGAAGCCAAAGTTGTAGATTTATTTTCACATTGCAAGTTTTCACAAGCCTCTAATTGAGCAGAAAAGTTGATACAATCTTCTTTAAAATGTTCTGCCGATTGTTATCTGTTCCTCTCTTCCTGCCTCTGGTGGTTTTAATCTTCAAACCATTTTTTTTATTATCAGGATGACTTCCGTTAATGCTTTCTTTTACTGCCTCCTTATCATTGCACGCTGTGCGTCCACCTGAATATCAAGGGTGAATGTTTTGTCTATAGGAGGATAGTGAGGATGCAAGAGTGTATCTTTGTGCATTACAAAGGTGTGCACAAGCAACTCTGGGAAACTGTGCCTGAAATTTTGTATCTCAGCTGCAAACAAGCATCTGTTTTAATGGCCGTCCTCCATGTGATTCTGAATAACCCTTACCCTGGCCAGTGGCTTTGTGGGTCTGTAATAGGCAGTAATTGGTCCCAGATTGTTTTTGAGGTTTGTGTACTTGCTAGCAGCATCTGGTTAACCGAGCCACTTGCTCAAAAACTTTTATTACAAGTCTGCTATTTGGAAAAATGGTTAGAAAACCCCAGTTCTTTATAGAAGCTACCAGATTGTATCTGCACAGCATATGTCAGGAGTCTGCTGAACACATGACTTCTGCTTGCAATAAAAACAACTTGATACCCTTTTAGTTATTCATAATGGCTGCGGTTTTAAAATTGCTTAATTTCTTATATCCAAAGAGGAAACATGATATCATGGGATATCAGGTTGACCAAGTTGGTTCCTCAGTCAACTTAGCTGGGTCTGCCATTTGTTTTGAAAAGCAGACCACAAATCCTTCCAGAGTGCTATCAGGTGGAATAATGACCAACAATTAAAAGGTTTTACCACAAGCCCTCCTCGTTGGAAAAGCTGTTAAATGTTGTTTAGATCTGTTTGGCTTGAACTTGGAGACTAAATTAGGCAATAAAGACACACCAATCAGTGCTGTGGCTCAGTTCTTATCTCCAGTTCTACAGATTTATTTTCAAAACCTGAGATTAACAAGATTGAAAACTATGTGGCATAAATTTGAAGTAGAGTTGATATGACATTGTGAGAGAGTGGACTTTTACTATGTTTTTGTATCTGAAAACAGATTCAGAATCACACAGTTGACATGGTAGACTGTCTTTAGGATATTGTGCAACACTTAATGTGGTTAACATTAGTAATTGTTATCATCAGTCTCTGTGTGTTTTTCCTAGAGGATGTTGAACCTTAGCTTATGCCTGAAACTTAAGCTAGAAAGGACAAGATACAGCAAGATAACAGGAAGGCCAAGACACATGTTTCCTGTATCTTGGCCTTCCTGTTATCTGATAAAGTCTCTATTTTAGAAGTAGCATCCTGAATGATTTTAATAAATAGCTTCTTACATTTTTTCTGCTTCCGATATTGTCCAGATCGCCCTTAGATTATCAGGATTTTAAATCTCAATAAGTTAAATAATAAAGGAATTATACAACTTCATTTTTGAACAGCCTACAAATATTAATATGTCTTCCTGGGATAGATTTTCAACAATTCTTTGCAGAGTTAACATGCCAGTTGGACATAGATAAACTGAAAACTTCCTCCCCCAAGAACTTCTGAAATATTTATGTGTTTTAGTCCTATAAATAATCATAGGAATAGATGAATAATGGTTGATTGATGAGCTTCAGAAGGTATGAATTAAATAGTCTAATGTAAAGATATTTTGTCAAAAGAAATTAAGAACAAGCCTTTTTTAAATCGTAAATTGTTAGATATAGTTCTTCTTAGTTGATCTGTGTTTCCAAATAGATAAAGTAAAACAAGAGGGACAGAAGTTTCTTCTCCTCCAGGAATGGAAATCTGTGCAGGAATCTCACGGGAGCCTGCTACTTTTTTCTGTTCAGGAAAACACAGCTGCACACTGGTTGACTCTGTGTTGACTGCAGTCTAATAAAATGATTGGTGTTTGACACGTTCTCAGATTGTTAAACTGGAAATTAACTGATACCACTATACAGTAGATTTTCCCATTTTTAATGTCTTACTATGATTTAGCTGCATTACATAAAGGTACTGTTTTTTTTACTTATGTGTCGCTGGTAATTCCTTATGATTTGTATTTTAACAACCAGAGCAGTTCTGCTTACACCTCTCTGTGCACTCTTCCTACCCCAGGTGGCCATCGTCCTGTTCAGGTAATCATTGCAGAGTCTGGAGGCCAACAAAATTCCCATCCTGTCCAATGGAACACCCCATCATCAGCACACGTAACCCAGTACATCCTGAAATGGAGAGTGGTGAGTTTCTTCCATTTGAGCAAAGGAAATCACAAAAATAAACTTTCTTGATCTAATGGGCTTGATTACGTATAAATATATTTAACTTGGGGTTGTGATTAAAATATCTCTAATACAGAAAGACACAATTAGCCCATGGATGGAGGCCGCGATTCCTGGTCATCTTAACTCCTACACCATCTCTGGCCTCAAACCGGGGATTACATATGAGGGCCAGCTGATCAGTGTGCTTCGGTTTGGACACAGAGAGATTACGCGCTTCGACTTCACCACTACCTACGGATCATGTGAGTTAAAGGAGACAGATCTCAGTGATAACTGAATGTGTAAAACCCCCCAGCATTTTTTTCTTTAGTTTCTATTTATCATCTGACACAATAATGTTTAAACAAGACTTTTCTTCTGCTTTAGTGATTCCATCGTACGGAGAAGCCACTCCTCCTCCCCCCATAGTTGAGATCTCCGAATCAGTGACAGAAATTACCTCCAACAGCTTCGTTGTCTCCTGGGTTTCTGCCTCGGACACCGTGTCTGGTTTCAGGGTGGAGTATGAGCTGATTGAACAGGGTCAAGGAACTGGACAACCTTTTGTGCTAGGTAAGTGGAATGTCAAAATTAGTTTGTATTAAAACCCTTTCGAGGTAGAGTTATCCGGTTTAATTCACTGCCATATGTTTTTCCCTCCCCTCAGATTTGCCCCGTTCAGCCACCTCAGTAAACATTAATGAGCTTCTGCCAGGGAGGAAATATAATGTTAACGTCTACGAGGTCACAGATGGAGAAGAGACCAACCTCATTTTTACCACTTCACAAACAACTGGTGGGTAGACTCAGGCAACATGCAAGACATCTTTTTCAGATCTTATATATATCAGGTTGTCAAGGATTTGTTTTTATTACTCACAGCACCTGATGCTCCAAAGGAGCATGAAGTAGAGGAAGTGGGAGATACTTCCATTGTGGTCAGTTGGAATAGACCCCTGGCTCCCATCACTGGTATGTTATAAGGCATGGGTTTCTATGAGATTCTGATGGAATTACATGTTAAGAACATTTATATTACAATATTGACTTTCAATACATCCACAATAATATTTAAACTATTTTCCTGCACTTTTTATTTTGATTCAAATATAAGCAAATGGCACATATAGGCATTTTCACTATTTAAGATCAGCCTCAGATATTCCGTACATTTGTACGCAGATTTCCAAATTCCCAGACATGCATCAAGAATGAAAATAGATTTTGAAATTTGACTTAATAATTTGAAGGTTGTTCAGTTCAGCTCACGATGTGGCTGATTGTTTGATATAAACAATGAAAGCTGCAGATATATTTTATCAGACCTTTTGATAGTATCTCTCTAAACTAGAGGCAATCATAGCTCTGTTCAAGCTCTGTTTGTGTTCATGTTCCCTTAGCGATGAAACACATAAAACAGAGAAAAATGTTATTATTGGCTTGTGCTGATCCCAGCAGTTGGCACCAAAACAATACAGCTGGTTTTTATACTATAATGTGCTCATCTTAGCTCTGATTTCATTTACAGATTCAAGCTCCAGCTTTCAAGATGAATTCAGTGCATCATAATTTAGAAAAAGCATTAGTCTGTGAATATCTTGAAGATCTCGATATAATTACAAACAGTACAAAATATTTTTAGAAAGCAAAACAAAAAGCTGTGATCAAGAAGATAATTTTAAAAATTCCTGTATTTAAAAGAGATATATATATATAATGGTGGAAGAATGATAAATTTGCAATAGTGAGGGTTTTAAACTAAACATGATGTTTTAAGACTGCAGTACATCTTGAAACCTCATTGAGTCTAATACTTTTCTGTGGGTCGTTTTTCTTACCATAAATCAACTATATTATTTTTATTTGCAGGATACCGTGTTGTGTTTATGCCATCAGAGGAGGGTGAAAGCACAGAGCTGACCCTTCCTGATACTGCGACGTCTGTAACCCTGAGTGACCTCCTGCCAGGACTCTCCTACAACATCAGCATCTATGCTGTGGAAGACAGTTTGGAGAGTGAACCTCTCTTTGTTCAAGTCAACACTACTGGGGAACCACTGCCAGGTTAAGAAAACAGCATGTATTACCAATTTTAAAAAATTAAAAACAGCTGGAAATTACTCTACATGTGAAAAATGACATTGTTGTGTAATTGTGAATGAAATGAGTCAAAACCCTCCAAATATGCAACAATCAATTAAATTCCATTTCAGACGGTGTTAGGGATCCACCATTATGAAGATTTTGGCCAATATTAATATCATAATAATGTTCTAAAGGTTGATAACTGCAACAAGATGGAAATACTAGTAGTATAAGGCCAGTTTTAGTTGTGGGACTGATACTGAAGTTTTTAAAGCTGACTGGCATTGGCCAATACCGAAGTTAGTCCTAATTTCTCTGCAAATGGTCACTGAAAGTCCTTACCACAACATTTAGTAGTTTAAATGAATTTACTATGGTAAAAAAAAATTCTTTTTTCTTTTTCAATACAATAAGTTAGTGTGAAGTTTCCAAAAATGCTTAACTGTGAAGGAATGTTGTCTTTCCTGTGTATACACAGAGGGGAGTCTAAAAAACTGTGAATGTTATTTATTGCTCTTGGATCAATCTGCAGTCCATTCTGTGGTCTGTTTAGTGATTTTTTTTAAAAAAAAATTATTTGTAAAGTATCCAGGTCAGGACATGACTTGGGAAGAGTTTTAAAATGCAAAGAGAAGGCACTGAGTTCACAGCTGTTCCATGGTTGTTCAGCTTCAATGGATTTGTGTAAAACTTTCCAGTCTGCCAAGTTGAACATGCATTTGGACCAGATGTTGAAGAAGTTTGAGAACACTTGTATATGTGATGCACTGAGAATCATTGACCTAGTTGAGAGAATGTGATATCATGTCTGGAACAAGAATTTAAACCATTTAGCTTGTGCAAATTCACCAGTGTTGCAACTTATTTTAGTGAAACCATTGGTGAAATGTTCTGTCCATCTACGACAAATAGTACATCTAAAGCTAAGGGTTTAGACTCACTGCGTCACTGCACAAGTTTTAGTTGATTTGGAAAACTGCAAAGGGTTTGTTTAAAGAAATAGACCAGCAGGGTTTTATGTGATTGGGAAATGTAAAAACATTTTTTTTTATTTTTCTCATTCACAGTTGAAGTGGATTCCCCATCTGACTTGCAGTTCTTTGAGGTGTCTGACAAGAAAATCACTCTGACCTGGTCGAGCCCAGCAACCGGAAGCGTGTCGGGTTACCGGGTTACTGTGTTGCCTGTTGATGATTCAGGCTCTCCACAGAGCGAGATGACTTTGCCTGTGCACCAGAACACCTACATTGAAGTGACGCACCTAAATCCAGGCACACTTTACCGCTTCAGTGTCTACACCATTTACAACGGAAAGGAGAGCGTACCTTTAATTGGGGAACATGCCACCAGTGAGTTTGATGAATCATACTCAGAAAAGCTTCTGAAAGACATCTAAATCAGTGCTTCTAAAGCCATCCTACCTCCAACTATGTTTACAGACATCTCTGATTTTTCTCTTTTAAGATCCCGATGCGCCCACAGACATTCACTTCAATGACATTACAGAGGATAGTGCAGTAGTGCTGTGGTATGCACCGCGCGCCAAAATTACTGGATATCGTCTCTTCTTGACTGTTGAGGGTTCAAATCCCATACAGCTCCGCCTTCCTGCCCGCTTGACAAAGTACACCCTCCTTAACCTGCGACCGGACACAGAGTACAAAGTCACGCTGCATTCAGAGCAAGACAATACACTGAGTGTTGGAGAGACTGCAGTTTTCACTACTAGTAAGTACTGGAAATTTTGTATCTGTTTCATTAATGATAGGATTCCAGACATGTAAACTATTGTTTCATAATATCTGAATAAAGGTTTAACAAACTTGCTTTCTGATTGTTTTTAGACTCAGCAATGGGTAATGCCCCTCAGTTTAACACAGATGTCACAGATACCTCCATAGTAATCTCCTGGTCTCCAGTTCCCCGCATCGGATACAAGGTATTTGCCAGAAAATGCTCAGTTTACTTCTGAATGGGTACAAGATTTAGCTGAATGACTGGAAATAGAAAAGCAGCTGTACATTATTCTTCAACATTTAGCTGAAATTTGTCCACCTTGCCTTAATCAAAAAAAAAATATTAGGGCGTCCCGATTATCTATTTTTGGATACATCCTACTGATATATTTTGGACAGCACTTAATGTTTAATTAAAAGTTTTTGAAGTCTTTTGTTCCATTTTTTTAGAAACAACCACAGGTTTTGGGGTTAACTTTATATCCAAAGACTTTACATTACATTTGGAAAGTGCAGTCCAGTTATCACTAGACTGCAAGCACCTTTACATCACAATGCTTAGGATTATTGGACCTCAGAAATCTGATCGGTTAGAACGTGTTACGACAGAAATGAGATGTTTATTTGGCTTCAGTTTGCTTGGGAAACCGCTGATCTCTGACCTTTACCTCTCGCATCCCCAACCTTTGGTTCTTTAACCTCTGTGTTCCTGACTCCTGTTGCATTTTTTTCTTTCAGCTGTCAGTCCGACCAAGTCTGGGAGGGGAAGCTCCCAGAGACGTCATCTCTGAATCGGGAAGTATTTATATTTCTGGTCTCACTCCTGGAGTGGAATACACCTACAGTGTCCAGCCAGTTTTTGATGGTCAAGAGCAAGGCACCCCAATCACTAGACATGTTGTCACGCGTATGTATCCGTAAATTTTTACTCTTCCAATTTGTTCTTGTGTTTCTCCTCTACCACATTTTATTTTACATATTTTTCCCTTTAAATCTAGCTCTGTCTCCTCCTACTAACCTGAACTTGGAGTCCAACCCAGCCAACAGTGACATTACCGTCCAGTGGAATGGACCAAACACACCAGGTACACACTGAAAACCATGAAATTAAACCAACAATTGGTCAGATGAGAAACATGCTTTAAGATCTGTTTCTAAATATGAACTTAACTTTCTTGTCATTTAGACATCACGGGCTTCAGAGTGAAATGCACTCCCACCAGCGGGCAACAAGGAAACAGCCTGGAGGAATTTGTGGAGGCTGGGCAGAATTCCTGCACCCTGGAAAACCTGAGTCCTGGGGTGGAGTATAATGTCAGTGTTGTCACGGTGAAGGATGACATGGAAAGCACTCCTGTCTCAACTGTCATTACTCCAGGTCGGTTTCTAAAAATTCCTTATGTCCTAAAAAGGTTTCTGAGAATTTAGTACCTTTTCTTTTAAGTTCTATTTTTCTTTTCATTTGCAAGATTTATTAAAATACCACCTCCTTTACATTGTAACATTTAACACACAATAAAAGCTGCTTACTACATGTTCAATGAAGTTGTTTCATTGAGTAGCTTTAAAGATAAATGATATATTCCATTTATCCTCTGAAGTTGGAATTTCGAGGAAGTGAAATGTCTATAAAGTTAAAAATTTGGCTTGGAGACTTTGAGGTTAATCACAATCCCCAAACTCAAGATCCAACATGGCTGCCATGCACAGATCTCTGAGAATCGCATTGCTAATGTCTTGCCTTTCTAAGTGGAGTTAGCTATAAACAAAATAAATGACAACTTCTGCTGGCTTCCGGACGTATAACTGAAATATATTTTGATTGAGAGGAATTTTTTTCCCCAAGATTTGAATTCCAACTTCCGAGGCAATTGCATTGTATCATTAATACATATGAGGAGAAGCTGACTTGCATTAGCTCTTTCATCCATTTGATTTGTTTGCTGGATCAAAATGCTGGAAGCAGAGAATATCTGATACTCACATTAACCTTCACTTCTTGTGCTCTCTTCTTTCCCTTTTCTCAAATCTCTCCCATTTTGTCTATGTTTGCCTGTTGTATTGTCCTGTTGTTTGTGGCTCTCTCTTTTCCCACCATCCAGAAGTCCCAAAACTGACCGACCTCACTTTCGAAGGAGTGACTGACACAACCATCAGTCTTCGTTGGTCGCCGCTTGACACCACTGTCATTAAGGGGTACAAGATCACAGTCGTTGCAGCTGGTGAGAGTATTCCCATTTTTGAAGACATGGTCACGCCGACCACTGGCCAGTACACGGTGTATGGACTGGAACCTGGAATCGACTACGACATTAGCGTTACCACAGTAACGGAGCACGGCGAGAGTGAACCCACCACGTTCACTCAACAAACCTGTAAGATTTTTCTACTTATGTATTGATTTCTCAGATGTTTCTGCCTATTTGACAGATTTTCTCTCTAAATCCAGTGTTTGTTCCATTAACTAAACTCTTGACCAACTTTAGTCTAAACTATTCAAGACCCGTTTTGTAATATTAAATACTTGAGTTTTCATTCAAAAGCTTAGTGAACACATAATCAATCTCTATGTTCAGAAAATAATTATATTTAAACGTGGACAATATTTTTTAAAAAGTAATAGATATTCAGATTGAAATATGTTCTAGGCAGCTTTAATTTTCTGGAACTTCAAATGAAAAACCTTTTAAATTGCTGGCGAAATTGCTTTATATGCTGTGTTGTCAGTTTAATAAGCATTTGTGTCTGTGTACGGGTGAACCATCTGGCTTCAATTAAAACGTTTTTATTACCTCTTGGTCTTTAAATTTAAGCAGGCTGTTAAATGTCAGACTCACACATAAACCCTGTTGTTCATACCGTATGACAAAATATGACAATGTCATAGTTTCACTCTTGCTCTTGCAATTTCTTTTTGTTATTGTCTTTTTTTGTTGTCACTTTTTAAAAACACAACTTTCTGACCAACAGATTCTGTGTTCACTTTGTTGTTTAGGTTTTTTGCTATCCTCTGAATTAAGCTGACTTTTCTCTCCAATAGCTGTACCAGCCCCCACTAATTTGAATTTTGGTGAAATCGGACCAGATAGTCTTGAGGTCACATGGGTTTCTCCTCAAGTTCCAAACAGCTCAGACATTAACAGTTTCATCATTAGGTATGAGAACAAACAAAACGTTGAGCATTTTTTAACAGTATTTTACCATATCTCAGGCCTTTTCATTTGTTTTTGTACCCTTACCACTGTACTGTTCTTTATTTAGATACCACCCCATTGATAATGAAGATGAAATTACAGAAACCAGTGTTGGAGGCGATACAAATAGAGTGGTGCTAAGAAGTAAGTTGCTTTGAGCGCAGATGATGCAAGAACATGCAAATACAGAAGTGGATGCATTTTCTAATTTTGATCTTTTTGCTATTCTTAGATTTGCTGCCTAACACAGAGTATCTGGTGAGAGTGGTGTGTGTTTATGAGCAGAGAGAGAGCTCTCCTGCTGTTGGTATCAAGAAAACAGGTGACTTGAGATTCTGAAAAACAAACTCTCAGTGTCCTTTGTATCCTGTTTTATGCATAAGCATAATGGACATGTTTTTTCTTATTATCTCTATCCGTCCTTTGTTGTATTCAGCTCTGGATTCACCATTTGGCCTGCGTTTCTCTGAAATCATGACAAACTCCTTCACCATCCACTGGCAATCTCCACAAAGCAGAATCACTGGATACCGAGTTCGCTATCAGATGGTTAGTGGTGGAAGAGCCAAGGATGAGAGGTTGCCACCTTCAAGAAACCACTTTACGATGACTGGTCTCACTCCAGATACTGACTACTTGGTCGGCATCTATGCTGTGAGCGGACCACAAAAGAGCCTCCCGCTCAGTGGGACACAGAAAACAAGTATGGATCCAGGATGCATTTTATTATATTTTAAGTGGTCACATTGCCACAAAGATGTTAATAGTGCTATTTTAATGTTTGTTCAGTTTCTGATGCTCCAACTGACCTGGAAGTGCTTGACTCCTCCCCGACAAGTATCACCGTTCGTTGGGCCGCACCACCAGTCACAGTGCGCTACTACAGGATTACTCACGGAGAGTCAGGTGACCATTAATTGATTAAAAAAAGATTGCATATTTTAACTAATTTAGTAGCAGAAATACTGGTTTGGGTCTCACACTTGGAATAAAGTTACAAAAACTGAAAGTCCAGACCTAACTTGGAATAGGGCTCTAAAGAGTTATCTTTTCTCATGAACTGATGAAAGCAGGTCAGTATTTAGGCAGCAAATATGTAACCTACTTACTTTGCTGTAAAAATTTATTTGGATTTATTAGTGAGAGTAGCCTTTTAAAATAAAAGCACTTACTGGTGTTACACATTTCTACTTTTTTAAAGTAACCATATCAGTTTTCATTATAATTCACAGCAGTTCAAAATGTTTTAAACAAATGAGAGAACATACCGAAAAGTGATTTAATCAAGAAAAATGAACATCTCTGATTAGTCTTTCTTTTTTTATATGCTTGACAAAAAGGTCTGAAGATAAAATTGCATATTTAAAAAAAAAATGTCTGACACTTTCGCTGCTTTCCTCAGGTGGCCACACTAAAGAGTTTACTGTGCCTGGCACCAAGTCAACTGCTACAATCAGCAATTTAAAGCCTGGTACTGATTACACTATCACAGTCTATGCTGTGACAGGTAGAGGAGACAGTCCTGCTTCTAGCATTCCCATCTACGTTACACACAGGACTGGTATGCACACACACCAGACACACTAACATGAGTGGCAATTAAGCTTTTTGTGGTTGAGGCCCTGTCTTTCTTTCTTCAACTCTTTCTGTTCCTTTATAAGGCGTGGACTCTCCCTCTGAAATGGAGGTGACAAATGTGAACGACAACAGCATCACAGTGAGATGGAGTCCGGCTCAGGGTCCAATCAAAGGTTACAGGGTGACTGGGGCACCTAGAAATGGACAAGGGGTGTCATTCACTGAAGTGGTGGCTCCAGGTATAGTGTTTCAACTCACTTTTTCAGTACCTACCAAATGTATTTGCAACAAGGCTCTGTGTTCACCTATTGCGTAAAATCATAACAAAAGTACACAAACCTGACAAAATACGGAAACCTTCCAGAAATACCTTTGTATGGTATGTGCTATTTTAGCATGAGTTGAGATTTAATTGCTAGATTTTGGCTTTTTTCTTCAGATCAAACCGAGTTCACTTTCTCAGGCCTGATGCCGACTGCAGAATACATTTTTAGTGTGAATGCCCTCGGTCAAAATGGCGAGAGCTCTCCTTTGGTGGTGAATGCTGTAACAAGTAAGTCTATTTCTATAGGGAGAAGTGATAACTGTTACTTACCATGCACAAACAGGAATAAAACCCAAAATCTGACCTTTTTAGATGTGGACCGTCCCAAGGACCTTACCTTCGCAGATGTTGATTCCACTTCCTTGCGGATCAGCTGGGATAGTCCAGAGGGATTTGTCACGTCTTACCGTGTCTTGTACTCAAGTTCGGAGGAAGGCGAGAGAGAGTTGTATCCATCTCCAAGAGGAGATGCTGAGTCGGCCATTATCAGTGGACTACAGCCGGGAACCGAATATACAGTGAAGGTTATTGCCATGCATGATGGTACAACCAGTACTCCTCTGATCGGTACACAAGCTACAGGTAGGAAATTTTTACAACTACTTTATTCGGCATTGCAGTTCTTGTTTTATCTTTTTCTTGTAAAACTTATGGCTCATAAAACAGAGATCATTATTTCTTTCTGACTCTTTTTTCTTTTTAATTCCTTCTAGCCATCTCTCCTCCCACCGACCTCCAGTTCTCTGATGTTGGTCCAACGTCTTTTACCATGCGCTGGACTGCGCCCGGTCAGGGAAATCTGATTACTGGTCTTCCGGGCCTCACTGGATACCGTGTTGTAGTAAACCCGAAGAAGAAGAGTGGACCTACCAAAGAGATCAACCTGGCCCCAGATACCACTCAGGCCCACATCCCTGGACTCATGGTGAGTGTGACTGAAATCCACTAGAAGTCGCTTGAAATGTATTTAGGGTCTGCCATGGATACAATGCTCAACTATAGTGAGCTAGCTGATAAAAATGTTAATCACTTTGTTTGTATAGCACCAATGCACAACAAATATAATATCAAAGTACTTTACAAAATAAATATTTCTAATGTGAAGTGTTTCATCTTTTTCAACTTGCATGCACAATAACTAACGAGGTAGAGATCTGCACATTTAGTTGATATTGTGACAAAACAGGTTCATAAACAAAACTCTCAGTCTCTACTGTAATTTATTTTGTTCATTTATCTCTTAATAGATTGCAACAACCTATGAAGTCTATGTATATGCTTTGAAGAACTCTCTCACCAGCAGACCAGTTCAAGGAGAGGTCACCACTCTGGAAAGTTAGTCTCTAATTTTGACCTTTTGAAAGACTGACAGTTTTTGGTGTAACATTATACAAAGTAATGCTTTATTCTTTTACTCGCTCTCATGAAGATATCAGCCCCCCTCGACGGGTGCGTATATCCGAAGTTAAAGATTCCTCCATCACCCTCACTTGGAGGACAAAGGTCGACACCATCTCTGGATTCTTGATCGAAGCCACGCCCACCACCACTTCTCCAAGCAACATTCCCATTCAGAAGTCAATTGGGCCTGACTTACGCACATACATTCTCAAAGGTAGACAAGTTTCTCAAATCACAAGAGTGAAAAAAGCTTCTAGATTTTGGTTTTAGACTTACATAGATGCACTAACTTGTTTATGTCCACTTGTAGGACTGGAGCCTGGCACCACCTACAAGGTCAATCTCTATACACTGAAGGGCAATGGACGAAGCATACCTTTTACACTTACTGCTACCACAGGTAATCAATCGCCTGTGTTCAGAAACAGATGTATTACACTAAGGAAATATTCAGAATTAGATTTTTTTATTATGACTCCGCAGTGAAATTTTATTGTTGCTGTAAAATAATCAGTCATTATTAAATCAATTCATGAGGAAAAACCTCTCTCCAACTATCAGTTTTGTTCATTTCTTTTGGTAGAGTTGTTGAGAAACTTGGAAATTTTAAGGGAGAGAGGGAAGCATGGTAGAAATCTCCTAGTTGTTTCTATGTATACATAAGAGGCTGTCAGGTTTGTTGTCTAGCATTAGCTGCCCTGAAAACATTATTTATGTACAGCTTTAAAAATAACTCCAAGTGACTTTACCTGGTAAATAAAGTCAAAAACATACAGCTTAACGTTTTAAAATGGTGGTTTAAAGGTCATTGTTTACAGGAACATCTAGGATTATGCCAAAAGCCTTTCAATTATTCTACTTTTATTCTTACCACTCTGTCAGAAGTCTCTTTTCAATAGTCTACCATGAAAGCAAAGTTAAGATAGGTGTGGAAGTTTGAATTATGCAGTTGAGGATGTCTGCAGTGCAAACAGTTTGTCCTCCGTAACATTTCCAGGACTGAACTAACCAGCATTTCAGTCCTTTCATCTTCAGTCTTACTGATCTGTCTGTTGTCTATTTTGGATTAAGATTCTTAGTGTGTGAATTTTGCATTTGTGAAACTTTGTAAAAATAAAACATCAGCTGTGTTATCACATCTTAAGTTAGCTTTTTTTTTTTTTTTTTTACTTTCTACTAATCCTGACTGTTCAACCTAAATTATTTTTGTTTGTGACCTTAAAAGATTCTGGGTTTGTAGCATAGAGAGTGTAGAAATCTTAGGTGTAGTTTATGTTGTTGCAGTTGCAGGAAGATGACATTGATAAGTAGCAAAACGTGATTAGATGTCAGCTGTTTATCAAGAAATGGTGTTCAAATTGATGAGAAAATAAGTTTTTCTGTTTGTTTGATTTACAGCTCAACCAACAGTCATTCCTCCCACCAACATTCGCTTTACTGCACTGAATCCTACCAGCATCTCCTTCATGTGGGAACCATCACACAGTCCGAGGATCACCGGCTATTATGTCACTTATGAGGAGGCTGGGGGTTTGCCTCGCGAGCTGACTCCTAGACCTCACGCAGGCATGAGCTTCGCCACCATCGATGGTGAGTGGGCTAATGAAAAAGGCTAAATACAAATTCTATAAATATTTCACTAAATTTGGCAAATGTTGATAACTTTTAATTATGTGCTTTTATTTTGTTCTTAGGCCTTAAACCAGGAACGGAGTATGTTATTAAGATTGTGGCACTGCAGAACTCTTTGAGAAGCACACCGCTAGTGGGCAAGGCCAGAACCCGTAAGTGCAACATAGCTCAATATTAATATTATATATATATAGCTCAATATTATATATATATAGCTCAATATTATATATATATATATATATATACTAATTTTTTACAGTTTTTTTTAGATTTTGCAAGATGATAGCTTTTCTGTTGTGCTTGTAGCATAATTGTTATTAGTAAATATAGATTGAAAATCATAAATAAAACATTATAATAGACATAACTTAATGGTGACTTGTCTTATATTTGTAGTTTAACCTAGTGTGTTTTTTTATCTAGTCGGCGTTGCCCTCTAGTGGTTTAGAATAACTGTTAAATAACTGCATTGAGCATGTTAATCTTTTTGGTGATTTCTGCCATGTAATCACATAAAACAAGTGGTGTTTAAACAAATAAAATGGAATATTTTTTCCAGCAAACATTTTGCGTTTAAAATGTATTTAAGCAGCTAGTCGGTTTTTGAAATAGCATCTTCAAAAGGCAGTGAAATTCCATTTTGTCATGACCAAAATGATGACAAAATAAACAGGTGACTAGCAAAAAAAGAAAAAGGAAAGCTGTACTAGAATCATATGGATTGCTCAGGTTTTTTTTTTTTGTTTTTTTTTATAAAACGACAGATTAACTATATCTTACATGTTTGTATTTTTTAAATGCTTAGTTGCGCTATTTTAACTGGAGCAGTTTAGGTCAGAATTAGTTTTTAATGTTGTTCAGATAAAGTTGGTTAAAGTATTTCCTTCTTACATTTATGTGTCTCTTTGTGAAATCAGAGCCAGCTGCAGACTATTCCACTGTTCATCAGATGTTGGTACCTGAACTGCCGCAACTTCCCCATCGGCCCAGCACCGACATCTTGGATGTTCCAGAGTCCTTGAACGAAAAGATGTGAGGCATAAAAAAGAACCTTATGAAAATTATTTGATCAAATAGCTGGGATTTTTTAAAACACCTTTTAGTACACTTTTTGTTCTCATTTGCACGTATTTCCCTTTTTTTCAGTTTTGACTCTAACTATGTCCATCTGGCTGGCACAAGTGGTCAGAACCAACCGGGCCAGCAGGGGCAGCACATTTATACAGAGTATCAGAACTTGGGCCCAAATGTTGGACTTCCTAGCCCCTATGGTGGACCCAAGGAAGGCCAGAGACCCACACTCAGAGAGCCCCTGATTTATATTCCTGTAGCTGGTCCTGATGGAAACAGAGTACCCCTGGTCAAGGTGTGTAATATTTGTATTACCTTCCTAATCTGGTCCCATAATATATATTTAGTCAACCAAGATTAAGAATCAACCTAAAAGAATGTAGTTTTAAAGCACATTTTTAGATGTATAATTTTTCTTTTTAATTTTTTTGTTATTTTAAGGTGCATACATTCATTGTTGCATTCTTCAGGCACAGTGCCTTTTAATAAAGCTTACGGTGCTGGGCAACCTTTAATGCACTGAGGTTTGGGCCCCTTCATAGCTATAGAGATTCACTGATCAGATTATAGTGTCCACTTTACAAGTTTGGATTTTCAAAACACTTAGTCCTGCTGTTTTAGAAAATTCTAATGTTGTGTTACTATTTTAAACTACCAAGTTTACATTTTAAATAGCCTTAAGCATTTTCTAATAGCAATTGGTTATCTAATCAGAACTCCCTATACTTCAGTTCTAAGGTGCATAATATTTAAGGTCAAATATGTTAAGTTTAAGATTTGCTCATGGTAATGACTATTATTGTCATGTGCAATCATATGTATTTTCTTTTAATATTTAGAAATGAAATGTGACCAGAATTGTTTGTCTTCTGTTCATTGATGAGTTAACTTTGCCTTTGTGCCCTATTTTGGAACCTGTAGGTCAGTGACACCCCACTGCCTGGTCTCGCTTTCGGCTTCCCTGACAACGAAACAGATCTGCCCCAAGAAGCAAAGACAATCACAACCATTTCCTGGCAACCTGTCCCTGAAACCACTGAGTACGAGGTGTCCTGCAGCCCAATTACAGACCTGGAGGAAGGAGGCATTCAGGTATTCATGGACATTTTTCTTTACATTAATATACATGAAATCTAAAGTGGTGATCACAGCTAAGCCTCCTTCTTGTTTGACACTCAGATGCGCCTGCCAGGCACCTCTAACAGCGCCACCCTGATCGGACTGACTTCTGGAGCATCCTATAATGTTCTCGTAGAGGCTGTGAAGGATGGAGACAAACAAACAGTTCTAGAGGAAGTTGTTACTGTTGGCAATGCAGGTAGAGAATTTTTTTTTTTAATTCCATGTTAACATTCCATCTAAATTTTTAGCAAGACTGCATGAATTCACTTTTTTTTTGCATTCCTCTTGAAGTTCCAGATGACATTCCTATTACCACCAATGGAGACGTGTGCTACGACACATTCACGCACACGTACCACCAGATTGGCTCTGAGTGGGAGCGCATGTCCGAGACGGGCTTCAAGCTGTGGTGCCGGTGCCTGGGGCTCGGCAGTGGTCACTTTAGGTGTGATTCATCCAGTGAGTGGCTTACTAACCCATTTCTGCAGTGCTTTGCAAACACTTAATAACTCATTGCAGCATTTTTACACAAAAGGAAATTATTAATGTAGTATTGCTCAGTTAACTGAGATTAAATGCTGGCAATAAACATGAAATACTATCCTCAGTATAAATTCCTTAGCTGTGAATTAAATGCCATAGAAGCTGACAGAGGAATGCTCTATGTGCTGCAGATATTCATGCGTGGGCACCTCGCATGAACAGATTTTAGATGTTTGAGTGCGTCTGAAGGCTGCCCATGCCAAACCCTCTGCTCTGTCTAAGCATCAGAACTCCGTTACTTGTATTGTCCATAACAGTTAACAGCTAACATGACAATACCAGGAACTGGGATCATCTGCCGATTTACGGGTCAGGATCACTGGATTATATTTGGTACTTTACTCTGGGGGAAAAAAAAGTTTATTCTACACATAATTAGACAACTTCACTGTGAGTTTTATATTTGTTTAATATAAATAAATGCACTCTTCAAAGAGTGTCTTCTCACATGTATTGAACTTTTTTATCTGCCTCGTCACTCCAACTCTATCCTCTCCTCTCTTTTCTAAATCTCTCTGCCTTTGTTTGCCACCACTCCCTTTCACAGAGTGGTGCCACGACAACGGTAATAATTACCGCATTGGAGAAAAGTGGGATCGTCGTGCTGAGAACGGTCATATGATGAGCTGCACCTGTCTGGGCAACGGCAAAGGAGAGTTCAAATGCGAACCACGTAAGTACACAGAATTTTAACTCTGTAAATCTCAAATTATTATATGCTCCCGCTTTATTATCAGGTAAATTGTTTTTTGTTGATCTTTATTACTATGCTTTATTTTCCAGATGAGTCCACTTGCTATGATGATGGAAAAATGCACCAAATTGGAAACCAGTGGCAGAAGGAATATATGGGTGCCATCTGTACTTGTACCTGCTATGGAGGACAACAGGTGAGATGAGGCTATCATGCCTTAGTCCTGGTGGTAATGCAAAAGTTTTGAGCCTTGTTATTATGCAACAGATTTATTCCAGCTCAATATTTATATTCCCCGATCAGTTTGATAAAAAACATGTAAGTAATGTATGGCTTTTAAGAGTTTTACAAAAAAAGACAATTTTTTTTTCTATAAGGTACTGATTGAAATATTGTTTGGGTCAAAAGATCTGCTCTCCATAAAAGGGGGAATCATTAAAGCAACCAGTGACTCAGCATTTTTAAAGTGTCTGGCTCTTTCATTTTTTCATCATGGCTGCTTTTTACACTCCCCCCTCTCGTTATTTTAATAACAGTGTAATGTCTCTCTTTGTAAAGTTTGGACGAAATAACATAGAGATGTTATGAATGATTCAGTATTTCTTGTAAGAAAACAAAATTGTAAAATAAAAAAAAGTTTAGAAAATTTAATGTTTAGATAGATTTGATCAGTCATTATTTCTGCAAGGTTGAAGTTACTTGGCACAGAGTTTTTCAAAAATGTTGTGTTCAAAAGAATGGAGAAGCTTGGCTTAAGTTATCTGCTGAAGTGTCATTTCTTTAATACAGAGAATAAATAAGAAGTCAATATGCCTCAGACAGTACACATTTTCAAACAAATTCTTAATGCATTTGTGCTTCCTCAAACATTGTTTTTAAAAGCCTTACTGATGCTGGAAATGCTTAATAGTGTTCTTCCCTCTGTAACAGCGTCCACACCAAAAAAGAATATTGTTGTTAGCAACCTCTTAGCAATTACAGTGTACATTTTGATGGGAAAATTTAATTTTCAAATTTTTCACAGCACTCTTTAATCTTGCATTTTCATGTGCATAATTTAGCATTGTCTAAAAAACTCTTAAAAAAACTGGGTGAACTTTTCTTTGATTGTTTGTGTCTGCTGGGCTTTGTTTGGTCTGGATGCACAAAAAGGCACCAGCTGGTCACTAATCAGGCTGGACAACCTGAAATTTGATTTCTGTGTGCATCATAACATTTATATATTTGATGGTCAGAAAGCTTTTATTTTTGTGTTAACTGTGTTGTTTAACTCCTTGTAAAGGGCTGGCGATGTGAGAACTGCAGAAGGCCTGGAGGACAAACCAATGTGGAGGCTGAGGTCTTGCAGCCTGGTGGCTTAGATGCCTTCCAGCGCTACCGGGAAAATGCTCTACGTAAACTGGTCAGTGGATGTTTTTGCTCTTAGAAAGGATATTGAGTTTATCTATAAAACTCTGTTTTATTGTACTGAATTGAGCATCAGGAACTCATTTTCTGATGATTGATGAACTTTTTATATGTATGTTTTGGGCATTTCTTAGATGCTTAGTGCAAATATATAAAGTTCATCAATCATCAGGAACTCATTTTCTGATGATTGATGAACTTTTTATATGTATGTTTTGGGCATTTCTTAGATGCTTAGTGCAA